>PVIY010052373.1:0-15208 GCA_004026745.1 Myrmecophaga tridactyla
TGCATGTTTTACATATATACCATATAGAGCAATATGTGAACATATAGTAGTAGAATTAAGATCTGCTAACTTTACAAAACATTGACTGATAAACTGCAGGTAATTATTTGAAATTTTGAGACAGTTACATTGTATTTACGTGGGAGGAGAATTCATGTCTCTGCCATTAAAATACATCAAATTTTCAGCTACCACGAATCATATGCCATGAAAAAATGTGTATTTCTCTACTCCCATTCCTTCATATAGTAGTTTATTTACTGACATGAGACTAAATAAGTCTCAGTTCCTTTTAAATCTCACTATAAAATAATTACCTTCTTCAACTGAATTGCCATATTATGTAGAATTAACTAAGAATAACTTTTTAATGCAGTTTTCCTAGTCTGAAAAACCATACCAAAACTTTTGAATATACTTGTTCCTATAGGTTAAAGCACATTTAAACAGTATGGCTTTTTTCCACTGTACTTTCTAGGCTTTCGATCTCCTTACACAACAGATGTGAGACAAGCCAATATTACACACTGATTTCTCACAGCAATTTGTGTACTGTGCTAAAGAGAATTTGTTTCAAAGCACAGTTCAATAAGAATCTTTGCAATTCGTTTGCTTAACTTTCAAAATAAGTACAGGTTCAAGTTTTAGCCAATGATACTGTTATTCAGTAAAATGGATATATGTTTTCTTGATGGAAATGAAATGGAAGTGCTAGGAGCTTGTGTACATGGATGGTGTGGCAATTAGGATGAGGTGTCAACTTGGTCAAGTAATGGTGCCTAGTTCTGTTCCATGGGGTTGAAACTTTAGCACATAAAACTCATCTATGGCTGACTACATCTGCAGTAGGGGAAGGGGAGCCCCTTCTGCAATGAGCGGTGTTTAATTTAATTAGCTGGAAGCTTAAAAGAGAGAGGTCAGAAGAGAGCTCAACACAGCACATCCCAAGATGTGCAGCATACCTCATCTGAGCACTTGTAGCTCTGCCCAGGCATTTGGAGATGCAGAAAGGAATCACCCCAGGAAAGCTGTTGGAACCCAGAAGCCAGGAGAGAAGGTCAACAGACATTGCCCTGTGCCTTCCCGTGAAAGCGAGAACCTCAGATGAAAGTTAGCTGCCTTTCCTCTGAAGAACTATAAGTTTTTAACTAAGTAAATTCATTTTTATTGAAAGCCCATCCATCTCTGGTGTGGTGCATTTTGGCAGCTTTGGCAGACTGAAACAGATGGTAATTAGGAAAATCCAAAGATTTTTGAGGCAGGCAAGAATATTGAACATAATTTTTCTGGTATTTTAATTTTTTACTCCCAAACCTCCTAATCAGTGTTTTACTTTAGTATTATCACTGACAAATATTTGAAAGTCTACATAAATTCCCAAATATTCAATCCCATATTATGTGGAATGGAGGAAATTCTGGATAAATTTTGAATGTATTTACAAATTTTCCTTGAAGATTTTATAAATGTTATTTCAATGGGAATGTTCCAATAATCAAATTTCTCATTACCTACAGTAGTTTGAGTTTTAATAGAAATAAATTTTGTGTTAGTAATATTCTCATTTTCCTACCAAGGAACATTGACTTTGGCAGTTTTTTTTAAAGGGGGGAGGGAAAAAATCCAACCCTGGAAAATAATGTCTGAATATAATTTCTCCTCTACTTTAGAAGGTAGACTTTGGTAGAAACAGGTTATCCAAAACATTTTAACGCCATTGATTATATCAGCAGTGAAGATAATAATTAATAGTAATTAACATCATTTCAGTCTTAGCTGGGAATTCTTACTGAGTGATGATCTTCTTGATTGAGAAGAGTGAAAAGATTTTCTTTTCAAATATACGGTATGTTTAAAAAGATTCATTTTCAGTTTCAGTTGTATGATCCTTAGAGCTTAGCAATGTATTATCATGCAAATTACTTGATTGAGTAGAATGACACTTGGTCTTTTTTAATAGCCATCCATTTACTAATAATAACAAAAGCACCATGCTAGCTACATTTTCCTAAATTCATTGTGCAAAAATTGTTAGGTTGAGAATACATAAAAAGAAATCCTACAACTAAACAAAAAAAGACAAACATCCCAATTAGAAACTGGGCAAATAGATGTTTTTCCAAACAGGATATACAGTAATAGTTAAAAAGCACGTGAAAGAATGTTCAACTTCACTAGTTATTAGGGAAATGCAAATAAAAAGCCCATTGAGATGTCATCTCACACCTACCAGAACGGCCGCTATTAAACAGGAAACTACAAGTGTTGGAGAGGATTTGGAGAAATTGGAACACTTATTCACTGCTGGTGGGGATGTAAAATGGTACAGCCACTGTGGAGGACAGTCAGCGGTTGATCAGAAAGGTTCATTTAGAACTACCGTATGATCCAGCAATCCCTCTGCCAGGTATATACCCAGAACTGAAAGTAGGGATGCGAACAGACATTTGCACACCAATGTTGATAGGGGCATTATTCATAATTGCCAAAAGAGGGAAGCCAAGATGCATCAAGAGATGAATGGATAATCAAAATGTGGTATACATATGATGGAATATTATTCAGCAATAAGAAGGAATGAAGTCCTGAAGCATATAATAGATGAACATAGATGAACCTTGAGGACATTACCTTAGGTGAAATGTCGGACACAAAAGGACAAATATTGTTTGATCTCACTAATATGAACTAATTATAAGATGTAAAGTCACAGACATAAAATCTAGAATATGGGTTATCAGGATATAGAATGAGACAAAAAATGGTCAGCGATTGCATAATATGTTTGACTAGGTTGAACTTAAACATTTGGAAGTGGACAGAGGTGATGGGAGCATGTTATTGTAAGAATAATAACAGTTCTGAATAGTGTGGTTGTTCTAGTTTGCTAGCTGCCAGAATGCAACACACCAGAGATGGACTGGCTTTTAATAAAAGGGGATTTATTTTGTTAGTCCTTCAGAGGCAAAGCAGCTAACTTTCCAGTGAGGTTCTTTCTTATGTGGGAAGGCACAGGATGTTCTCTGCTGGCCTTCTCTCCAGGCCTCTAGGTTCCCACAACTTTCCTCTGGGTTGAGCTGGGATGAGCTGCGAGTGCTGATATGAGGAATGCCGAGCTACTTGGGCTGTGCTATGTTGAGCTCTCTCATTTAAGCACCAGCCAATTAAGTCAAACGTCATTTATTGCAGCAGGCACGCCTCCTAGCCAACTGCAGATGTAATCAACAACAGATGAGGTTCACGTACCATTGGCTCATGTCCACAGCAACAGACTAGGTACCTTCACATGGCCAAGTTGACAACTGTATCCAACTACCACAGTGGTAAAAGGGGAAGTTTAAAGCCATGCATGTCACCTGAAGGAAAGTTGGAGGTTAAAACATGGGGCCGTATAACACAGTGAATCTTGCGGTGGACAATGTCCATGATTAACTGTACAAATAAAAATAAAAATTCTTTCAGAACTAGAGCAAATGCCCAACACTATCACAAGGAGTAATTAATACCCATATGAGAAAGAATATACCTGTTGCAAACTATGAACTATAGTTAACAGTAATATTTTAATACTTAAATCAACAGTAACAAATATACTATACCAATACTATGGGTCAATAATAGGGGGGTGTAATGTGTAGGGGAGGAATTTGGGTTCTCTTTTTTCTTTGTACTTCTTTTCTAGAGTAATGAAAATGTTTTAAAATTGCTCATGGGTTTGTATGCAAAACTATGCAATGATACTGTGAGCCAGTGATTGTGTACTTAGGATGATTTGTATAGTATGTGAATATATCTCAAAAAAACTGAATATTAAGACAAAATCAGTAGCTTGCTTCTATTTTTTTATAAAAATTTGCTGATACTCAGTTTGTTTATTTTTTTTTCCTGTTGCAAATTTTGTATACAAATTTGTCAAGGACTTTTTTGTGAAAAAGAGTGAGCATAGTATGTTGACAAAAGTTAAAAAAAGAGAATATGAGTTTAATGTTCAGATTATTAGTAATTGTTCTTGCTATTTTAATATTTTCCATTTATTACTAATATTTAGATGGTTTTTAAAGTAAAATTTTAAACCAATCCCATCATCTGTTTCCATTTTCTCTCCTTCTTGTTCCTTCTTGTAGTGGCCATTCCCTTAATTTGGGCAAATCCCTCATTTTGTGCTGTGATTCTCAACCCTATTCACTTTCTCAGATGTACAGATTCCCTCGTGTAGTTTCAACCTTTCTCTCTCTACAGTTGCTTTGGAAAATATGCACCTGTAGATACATCTCACTTTGTTTATCCATTCACTAGTTAGTTAATGGTTGGATTGCGTTTTTATTATAAACATTAATGTACAAGTCTTTGCATGGATATATGTATACATTTCTCTTAGGCGGATATCTAGGAATGGAGTTGCTGATTTGTATGGTAAAAGTATATTTAGTTTTTAAGAAAATGTCAAATTGTTTCCATGGTGACTGTACAAGTTCATAGATCAGCAATATATGAAGTTTCCAGTTTCTTCACATTCTCACCACACTTTATATTTTCTCTTTAATTACAGCCATCCTAGCAGGTATGCAGGATATCTCATCATAGGTTTGAGTTGCATTTGATTGGCATTGAGCATCTTTTTTGTGCTTCGTAGTCAATGATATATTTTCTTTTCCAAAAAATGGTTTCAATTCTTTTGTCCATTTTTATATGTGCTCTATGTCATCTAATATAATCGTTTGTGTTCCATATATATGTATTGAGTACAAGTCCTTTATGTAATATGGCTTGCAAATATTTTCTCACATTTATGACTTTTATGGCTTGTCATTACATTTTTAATTTGTATCTTTGGAGGGCGAAAAGTATTTAATTTTATAATATCCAATTATCCTTTTATACATTGTACTCTTGCTGTGATATCTTAGAAGTCTTTGATTGACTTATGGTCACAGAGAATTTTATCCTGTGGTTTTCCTAGAATTGAATTCTTAAAGTTCAAAGAATTCAATTTTAATTGTATTTTGTGTATGGCATGATCCATTTTAAATTATATTTTGTGCATGGTATGAAGTTAGTGCCTAATTTTAATTAAGTAATGTATAATGATAGCCAATTGTCCCAGCACCATTTATTAAAAGACTATTTTCCTCTATTGAATTGCTTTGGTAATGTGGGTGAAATACAACTGAACATAAGTATGAAGTTGTATTTGTGGACCCTATTCTGTTCCATTGTTCCACATTTTAGTTGTTATGCCAGTACCATTGTCTTAATTTCTATAACTTCATATCAAGACTTGAAAATAGGCAGGTATGAATCACATATATTTAGTTAGTGTGTTTTTCACTCATTTATAAATATTTTCTAACACTCATTATGACTCAGAAATTATACTCTTCCCCTGAGGAAAGAAAACCCTGCAGGAAAAATTATCAATTCAAATAATGTCCTCCACTTTGGATCAATTAAAATAACTTTATTTATAAATTTATATGTTTTTAAGGCACCCTGCTTGATGTGTTGGAAACTAATCGACAAGATATAGGTGCTGCTTCCTTGGAACTAAAATGATACGGAAAATTAAATACTTACACGCACATAGCTATATCTATCCATCCAACACATTATATCTTTATCTATGTCTATGTATCAATCTGTCTTTGTATCTATGGTGATATAATTCAGACATCTACAAAACCGAATAGAGAATTGGCTTGTTTTAACAGAGGTATGGATTTACAACTGTTAAAATAATTTGTGTTCTTAGTTTGAGAAAATAATACATTGTTGATAATAAAGCCAGATTTCCCAATGTCAGAGAAGGGAATTACTTATATTTTTTTAATGGGGAAGACTAGCATGAATCTTTTGATGCTGTACCAAAAAATAGAGGGATCAATATAAACCCATAGGGTTTAATATATACTATAGGATATATAGAAAATATATACCTGCTAGTAGCCAGTGTGTATATTTGTACATATGTTTGTGTATGTCTACACACATATCTATCTAGATAGATAGATGTAGATACACCTCGTTTATCTGCTGAGAAGGCCAGAAAATAATTTGGTGCACCCAAACCATTAATTCTAAATCCTAGTCACCAATAACAAGAATGAGAGTTCCTTAGACATGAATGATTTCAAAGCTGGGACCTGGAAAATAGCCATGAGCATCTTGCTGTGCAAAAAGTATATAATAAACATAGAGTTTTAAGGGAATGCCATAAACACTCAGAAGCCAGCATCAAGGAATCCCCACTGGCACGTTCAGAGACAAAGTGAGCATTAAAGAAAATGGTCAAAGTAAAGGATTAAGCACATTGATGAAAATTGGAAATCATTAGTCCATACAAACATACATAAATGAATGAATAAAATATATAAATGAAGATAAAGGGAAGTTTTTCCTTAACATGGAATCCTAAATAATAACGACAGAGCATTAATGGAACTAAAACATCACCATTTCACAACCAGCATAGTACTCATGCTTCAGGCAAGAATTGTCAATGGGTACCAAACGAGAGGGTGAAAATAAGATGAAAAACAGGATATTTACACGATTTCAAAATTTTCTCCATAGGATATTCACCCAACAAAGGGGGAAAGAGTAACTTTATAATGGAAAAAGCTGGCAGACACCACCGCAGCCAAGTGTTAGAAATTAACATCAAATATAATAGACAAATAGGTATCTCATATCTTTTGATATGCTGAGAAGACACCAGCACTTCTGTTATTTCCCTGCAAAATATTCACAGCCCTAATCAGACAAACCCAGATTGAAGGCCATTCCACACAATAAATGGCTTGTACTCCTAAAATACCAAGGTCAAGAAAGATAAAGATGGATGAATTATTCCAGTTTAGAGGTGATCAAGGAGTCATGATACTCAAATGCACCTGGAATACTGGATCAGTTCCTGGAACAAAAATGTTTGTTCTATAAAGTACATTTCTGATGAAATTATAATGTAGTCTGTAGATGAGATAGTGGTATTGTATCAACATTAATTTCCTTATTTCATAATCTTATTGTGACTATGGAAGATAATTTCATTGTTTTAGGGAAATACCCTATCCAGAAGAATTTAGAAGAAGAGACACCATATCTGCAACTTATTTTCAAAAGTTTCAGAGAAAAATACATATATGAGTATACTGTGTAATATAAATAAATACATGCATATAAAATATATATATGCATAGATAGGGATAAAGCAAATGTGATTATATGGTAACATTTTTAGAATCTATGTAAAGAATGTTTGGACATTCTTTGTACTATTTTTGGAGATTTTTTATCTGAAATCACTTTAGAATAAAATATTTACAAAGTAAATAAACAACTAAAGTGATGGCTATATATAGATTTTACTAAAATATCTCTATAAAATAATTTAAAATTTCATCAGAGCTTAAAATTTGACCAAAATATGTTACATTTTCAATAGTATCTAATAAGAAAGTAATCTGAGCTAATGAAATGAATAGTTAAAAATTTAGATTTTTCTCTAGATGGCTGATGACTTATTGAAAAAACAAATTTCACTTTCTTTCATTTGTCCATAATTTTCTGAAAATTCCTCTTTGAATTTAAAGTTTATACTCAGAGAAAGGTAATTATACCAGGGTCAAATAGATGTAAAATATGCCAACATTGACTATACAGAACAATGAAGCAAAGTTGTTTTCTATATTCCCATGCAATCATTATAGAATGTACTAAACACTATGAAAACATTATGCTATCGTCATTGACAGAAAGTAAATGATTCTCTTAAACCATTGTTCAAATGGTTATAAAATTGAGTTTACAATCTTGCACACTGAAAAGTTTTAATCATTATCAGTTTAGAGCTCTAAGTCTTGAATAGAAACATTTCAGTGAATAGAAGATATAATGCATCATATTAGCTAGAGTTGTATCAAAATAAAGATAAATAATTTTTGGTGATTTTATTTCTTTGTTATTTGCTTTGTTTTGGTCTAATACAAATGGATAGCAGTGGAAAAACTAACTTTCTGTTCTCATTCTTCCTATACCACGTATGAAAACATAAGTCTTTTCTGTGCTGAGTTTTATTCAAGATATTTCTGTAAAATATTGTGTTTTTACAGTATATATGACTGTTTTTTTTCCATTGGGAAAAATACAAAGGTTTGATTTCACAAATCCATTTGAATTTCCTGATTTTGTGCAACTGCCTCTCAGGAATTAAGAATACTGGCAAAATTGAACTGAAATTAGGAGTTGAAAAAAAAAAGAGAACTATAAATTCTGTTACAGGTTTGTACTTATCTTTGTGAAATCATGCAGAGCATAATGGAACCTAGTAGATAGAGCACATAGGTGTGCCTACATGTGAGGAGAAAAAATATTTGATAAAATAGATTCAATCGTGTTAAAGAACATTTTCCTTCTTTAGAATCATTTACATGAGCCTGGGTGTGCTGGAGACTGAAGTTCCCATATCCAACAATGCTGTGAGATTGATTCTCTTTCTCCTTAAGGCAGAGAGACCTTAGTTTCACCACTGAAGACCTTTTGTTTTTTCCAAGTGAGGCAGGGATAGAAGGAGGGGCCAGATGGAGGGGGAAGAGGAAGTAACAGAGGGAGAGACAAGATTTTACACTCATTTTTGTCTTCAAGGGCACACTGGGCAGCTTTGGCTCAATTAAATAAATCTCCCATGTTTTCAGTCCATCAAGGCAGTGTCAAGGTAACACCATCTATTTAGGTTTAGGGGCTCCTGGCTTAGCATCCACAAGCACATTATCTTCCAGCTGAAAGTATGGTGGGAAGTAAAAAGTATGCTCCTCTGCTGAGATGGAAGAAATAAACTATCAATTGTGAAAGGGCATCTTGGACCTGAGAGCCATCCCCTGGTCAGCCAGTAGGAAACCGAGAAGGCTGAGATAAGAATGGGTGTTGGATTAAGCCACTAAGTTTGTTATAATTTGTTATACAGTAATAGAAAATTAATATGCCAGATGCAGAAATTATCCAGGAACATCATCAATCAATCTTCCCTCCTTTTCTTCTTCCTCCCCTCCCTTCTTTTTCTTTCTTCTTCTTCTTTTTTTTTCCTTTTTGCATGGGCGGGCACTGGGGATCGAACCCTGGTCTCCAGTATGGCAGGAGAGAACTCTGCCTGCTGAGCCACCATAACCTGCCTCTCTCTCTCTCTTTCATTTTTAAACCAAATAGGGTTATAGTAAACATTACTATTTGATTTTCTCATAATAGATCATGAACATACTGCTGAAAATACATGTAAATTGAATTCTTTCTTTTAATATTCTAATTTAATCATTTAGACATTTTATTATTTCTAATCATCTGTCACTAGCATTTTGAATATGCGAGCCTGTATCTTCACATATTGATGACTTATTATTGATGACTAGGTAAGGTAATCAACTAATTATTAATAAATGCATATTTCTAGTTAAGAGCAATTATGAACTTCAAGCATAGGATGTTAGCTGCAGTGGACACAGTTCAAGTGCTCAATAGTAACATGGTTAGTGGCTGCCATATCAGATAGTAAAGATACAGGACATTTCTGTCATCCCTGATAATTCTATTGGATACCATTTATTCTAAGGAAAAATCATAGCTTATTCCTGTATTCTTACTTTTATTTTTCTAAATTTACACGGTTAGTGACATAATAATATTCAAGACATGTAAGAGATACTAAAGATAGACAAAGATTTGACAAATTACAAGTAACTTATTTCTCTCCTTGTTTCAACTCTGGTGTGCCTTTTCTTCTTCAAAAGAAAAGCTCATAGGAAAAATAAATCGGATAGACTTCATGAAATGGGATTATAATTTCAATAAATCCTTGAAAAATGTTTTCAAGTTTACTAGATGAAGAAAGAAAGAAAAAGAGAAGAGGGAAAGTCTGTTTTCAAAATGAGACACGCAGCTGTCAGTGCTGTAGTACAGAACTGGACTTCCCAGGGCTTCACTACCTATGCTAGCAGCGAGGCATGGTGGCTAGGAGCCTGTACTCTGGGCTCATGTGGTGTAGTTGGAATCATATGCTGACAATTATTTTTCATGTAACATCTCTGTATATCTCTAAGAATCAGGGATAAGACAGTAGTACAAGACTATGGACGTGGTCATTTAGAAACAAGGTGACTCTTTAAGAAGCAAATGGCTTAGACCTAAAATACTTGGCAGTTCATTGTTGAAGGATCTATAATTTTTTAATCTACATCTGTGTACATATGTTGCAGTTTTTGATGAACAGAGTGTATGTTTGTAGATGTGGGTGTGATGAACACACATATAAGTAGACAAATTTGAGAAAAATGTATACTTAACAAGCAAGGTTTGTTTGGGGGAAGAAGGTAAATGTGGTAGACACTTTCTTTTCAAAGATGCCCATAAGGATAACTGTGTTCTCTATGCACTTTTTATAATACGATCTTGATACTTCTCTAATAGAGAGATTAGGTTCCATGTCCTCAACTCTTGAAACTGGGTGGGTTTCGACTCACAGCAGAAAGAGAGCTGTGATAGTCATGCTGTGTAATTTCTAGACTAGGTCAGAGAAGGCGATGCTTTTTCTACCTTCTCTCCATTTCATTCACTTCTGAAGCCCTGGATTACCATGCAGAAAGTCTGACTCCCTTGAGGTCACCTTACTAGGATGAACCCTGAGGCACAATATGGGTCAGGAGTGGTCCTGCTGCAGGACCGCTGGATCCCATTTCATGAAGTCTATCCAATTTATTTTTCCTGTGAGTTTTTCTTTTGAAGAAAAGGCACACCAGAGTTGAAACAAGGAGAGAAATAAGTTACTTGTAATTTGTCAAATCTTTGTCCATCTTTAGTATCTCTTACATATCTTGAGTATATTTTAGGTCTAAACCTTCAAATGAAATCCAAGGTCCTACTACATCCAAGGTCCCAGCCAAAACCCAGCATTTGGGTGAAGCCGCTTCAGAATGAGTCTAGCTCCCAGCCATCTACCAAGACCCCAGATACTGAATTCTCCCTGTGGAGGCTCCAGACTTAATGGAGCAGAAGTAAAAAATGATCCCACAGGACCTTTAAGAACCCCCAACATAAGGAATCCATGAGCATAACAAAATAGTTGTTTTAAGCTATAAAGCTTGGAATGATTTGTTAAGAAACAGTAGATGACTTGATTAGTAAGCATTATACTTCTCTTCCCCAGTACTACTTTAATATAACAACAGCAAGCAAAACAAGGTTTTCTTTAATAGATTCTTATTTATATGATTATCAACAGCCTTTACCCACATGTACTTCAGACACATAGAAGTTGTTCTTTTATTTTTTCACAATCACACAGTGATTATGAAAGCTATATCATTTTACAATCATCTTCAAGAAACATGGCTACTGGAACACAGCTCTACAGTTTCAGGCACTTCCCTCTAGCCACTCTAGTACACCATAACTAATAAAGGCATATCTATATAATATGTAAGAATAACCTCCAGGATAACCTCTCAACTCTGTTTGAAATCTCAGAAGTTGTTCTTGACATCTTCCATGTTTAGTCCATCACAATGATCTTCTTTTACCCAGTAAATATCTCCCATATTATCCTTCCTCTCAATCTCTATTGACATCAAACCAAGCAAGAATGATGTAGGTTGTATCTATTCATTACTCTGTTAGTCAGATTCTTTACATTAGTCTCACCCTGCTTCAATCTATTTTGTATCCTTTATTTTAAAACCTTTCAGTGTCTTCCCAAATCTCTTAGAATAAAATAAGAGAAAAATGTTAATTTTGCAAGTGTTAGATGCTGCAGAAAATTTATAGAACGACTGAACACTTATCTCAGGTTGTGTTCATTATAGGAAACATTCTATGGAGTAGGTTCTAAAATAGCCTATGTGAAAAGAATTGTCGTACTCAATGACTAATTCCTATGTGTCTGATAAAAACTGTGAGCTCAATACTTGTTCTAGCCATGGTGAATTAAATAGTTTTTGCTCTGATTATTGTAGTAAAGGAAACATTAGAAAATGTCCTTGATAGAGGCTTGTAGCTAATATTTATTTTAGTAAAAATATTTCGTCAATCTGTATTAGGATAGTTGCAAATTATTTATTCTCTTAATCTATCTCTTAAATTCTGTGTATTTCTCTGTGCTAGTTTGCAAGCTGCTGGAATACAATATACTGGAACTAGAACTGCTTTTAAATAGGGGGATTTAATAAGTTACAGGTTTACAGTTCTAAGCCTATAAAAACGTCCAAACTAAGGCATCCAGTAAAAGGTACCTTAATTCAAGAAAGGTCGATGAATCAGGAACCACTCTGTCACTGGTGGTCACACGGCTGCCATCTGCTGTTCCTTTGATCTTGGGATCCATGCTCTCAGCCTCTGTTCCTGTGGGGGTTCCTCACTTTGCTTCTCTGGAGCTGGCTTTCATCTCTTGGCTTCTCTTTTCTCTCTCCAGGTTCTGGCTTTCTTAACATCTCATGCAACATCTGCTGGGCTCCAAGCATCTCCAAACATCTGTGTCTCTGTTCTCCAAGTATTAGCATCTGTGTCAGCTCTGTTCCAAATATTCTGTTGGCTCTGTTGTTTCCTGTCATTTCCAAAATGGTTCCTCTTTTAAAGGATTCCAGTAAACTAATCAAGACCCACCTTGAATGGGTGAAGTCACATCTCCATCTAATCAAAAGGTCACACCCATAACTAGGTATGTCACATCTCCCTGGAGATAATCTGATCAAAAGTTTCCACCTCCAATATTGAATCAGGATTAAAAGAAGTGGCTGCCTACACAAGAGTGAATCATGATTAAAACATGGCTTTTCCAGGGCACATAATACTTTCAAACTAGCACAATCTCCATTATGGACCAAAGCTTGATTATTTTGCAGAAGTTAGAAGCAAAGAAATGAGATATTGAATGATGTTTAGATATTGCCACAGGTCACCTCATATGCATATGTGATGAATCAGATGGAAAACAAGTGTGACTTTGAGCTGATGTCTCCTTACTCCCTCACCTCTACCCTGCTGGGACCCCTTCTCAATGCGCTTTCTTTAGGGGCTGTAAAAACACATAAAATTAAGAGAGAATGAGTAGTGTGGGGTAACAGGCTATTGAACATGCTAATATTGCTGCAGGCTCACATTGTCTTTCAAGTTGTCACCTGGTAGTCTGCATCAACTATATGAATCTTCCTTCCTTCATTCTATTGACTTTGGAAGTTTGGTGTTTTTTATTTTCTTTTTTACTTTATCATTTGATTCACTGTTTATGATGAGCTATTTTCTCATCAAGTCTTTAGGATTTCACTTTTTCCCAAAGTTATTCTAAGCAGAAGATTCAAATTGGAGGTTAATAGCCACAGATATGGTAAAAAGGTAGGTTAAGAGAGTAAACCCTGTACTGTAGACTAAGCTGATGCCAACATTACCTTATCAATGACCCATTCAGTCTTGTCCATCTTCTGACCCTCCACCATATATTTTGGAAATCACTCAAATTGTCCTTGTTTATGTTTTTGATTATATTAAAAACAATATCTTTAAACCAGGGATATAATCATCTCACTTTTGGAAAAGACAAAATTCTTTAAATGCATAAAATGCATAAAAGCATAACAGCAAGAGATCAAGGAATTTTTCCTCCTAATATTCCTAACCCTTCCTTTTCTACTAATACTCACTTCATATGGAAAGTTGATTACAATTTTTTTAAAAAAGTGGAACTTCCCACCAAAAGGTGAGGAGGGTGTGTTCTCAGCTAACCATAGAGTAAGTCAGGTCCCCCTCACCCTCAGCCAACTTCACAGGAAAAGTCCTGCTCTCCCTTCACAAGCACAAATGCTGCCTGTGCAGACTGGACTATGCTTACCAGGCAAACACACCTGATGAAATGGAGGAAGTGGTTATGTATTCTTCCCTCCCCTCATCGCTAATGCACTACTTCCTCAGTATCCCAAAGTTTCTGTGATAGGATAAAAGGGTGTAGGGTGGGTGTGAAGAAATTAAGAACTAGACACCTCTACAATGGCCCCTCCAAAAAAGCAAGAATAATTACTGGGTCATGAGTCTTTGGGCTTTATGGATTATCTCCACCCTCATCCTTTCTTTATCCACTGCTCCCCATGGGAGAGACTAGCTCAGAGAAGAAGTGGCTATGTGAAGCCTGTCATGGCAATGATAGTACCATGGAACCCTGAGCCTTGAGCATGGCGGTGCTTCCACAGGCTTCTGTCTTCTACCCCACCATACACACAGGCTGGAAACTCCTGCAGGAGAGCAGGAATTCATACCTCATTTAAACATAAGACTCCAAAATGAAACAAGAGCTAGTCCCATTTCAAATTCTTAAAATATTAAAGGTCAAGATTGATTCTTCTGAGTAAAGATCAAACAGACAATAAAAACACATTGCAAAATTTAGCCCCAAGCTACCTAATCTTTTAATATGAAACAAAGGAAATTTTTTAAAAAGATCAAAGCTTTGAAATAAGAGCACATTACTCCACCTATAATTGGAATGTCTGAAGAAGAAACATACAACAGTGGAAAAGAAAGATAAATATTTAGAATCACCAAGAAAACATTACTAACATAAAAAGAAATCTTGACTTTATATATTAAAAGTAAACTACAACTTGTACTTGTAGAAAGAGATGTAGAATAATCAGCATCAAGTTACAGCTCAATAAAAATATAAGAAAAAAATGAAAGAACAAAATATATGGGTACGTATACAAAAAACAAAATAATTTGCTGTAAGACTTCTTGATAGCGCTGTTTTATACTAGAGCACAATATCAACATTTTATACTAGACATTTTAATAATCTCAATGAAATAAAATATAAGATTCCTTTTTTTTATATTCAGCTAAACTATCTCCAGCCTCAGGCAACCGTGGAATGAGTGGATAAGCTTCAGCATAAGCTAGAGTATTGATAGATTTCTTGACAGAAGGAAGATTTGTATAATACTGAAAACGTTCTGTGCAGCTATTTGGGGTTCTTATCATGTAGAGATGATATAACTCAAAGGAAATGTAAACTTTTGACTCTAACCATAGCATAATACTTGTATTTGCAAAATCCTCCTTCTGAAAAGAAGTATAAAAGAGATGCAAATCACATAGAAGAGCTGCTTGAAGGCATTGAGTCTGATAGGCTATTATTCCTCTAAAAGGGATATGCCATATGATCTGTACATTTTGAGGGCACATG
>PVIY010052374.1:0-15218 GCA_004026745.1 Myrmecophaga tridactyla
GTGTTTCTAGTGATTCTCTTTCAGACAAACACATCCAAACCTTTCTAACTGAATTTCCAAGTTCTTTAATGGCTAGCCTCAGTTATGGGATTGTTATTTGTTTTTAAATCCTGGTCTCAACCTTCCCTCTTTTCTAATTAAACCACAAGATAATATGCTACCATCATAGTGGGGATATTCTTTCAAAGACAGTGTATCTTCTCTACTGCATTGCTAGTGGCAAGACACCTTTTTGTACATTCTTCTAACTCATGTGGTCTGTATGGGCTGTGACAAGTTGCAGTGGTTGTCCCACCTTTTTTCCTTCCTCTCTCCCTCACCTCTTGCAGTCCTCTTCCATTGGTGTTGTTGCTATACTATGTTCTCTGGTTACCCTTGGTGAAAAACGCTGAAGTCCTTAGGGCAGACAGCATCTGTAACATGTCTCTAGGGACTCCTGGGAAGACTGATTCATTCAGCTGACAACCTCGCGGAGAAAGAAGTGATACTGGTGGATTTAAAAAAAAAAATCTTCAGAACTGGTCTGGAATGGGGAGAGTACCCTGGAGGCCTAAACAGAGAGAGTCCAGGAGTGCATTCTCTCTCAAATGGTAGCCACTGGTCATTTGTTGCTATTTGCCTTTAGGAAAAAGAAATTGAAAATGAAATCTTTCATGTCTGACCCATATCATAAAAGAAATCAAATAATCTTGTGGTGAATGGGGGGGGGGACTGGTGAATTTAGAACCTATGCCTTATACAGATTCAAGTTGGAGATCTAACCCCCAGTTAAATGTGATATTATCTGGATCAACAGTGAAATTAATTAGAAGTTCCATAGGAGACCAAAATCCCTTTACATGCTCAGAAGGGTTTTCTATATGTGCCTTCACACAAGAGAAGGAAAGAAGGCCATTATTTAACATCTTCTCATTGTCCCCTATGTAGAAAAACAAGCCATACTTGACTAGAGGAGACCTCCCTTCACGCATCACTGGGCTGGACAAATTTTGTGGTTTTCCAGATTCAGCCTCTACATCTATTCTCCCATGGTAACTAGGAATTATAAAATGCAGACTTTATGTTGGAAGAGTAAAATGTTATAGCCATGTCTGTCACTAAGCTCTTTGATTGAATTGCATTCATGAGATTGGCTAGCCAGCCTGCTAAACTGACAGGAACAAAATAGCAAAGAGAGAGGGGAAGAGGCAAGGAGAGATTTAAGAACGTTGCTCTCTGGGCAAACAAATTTAGGACCAGAGTGATGGCAGCAAGAAACACTAGAAGAAAGAGGATTATGAAGAAAATAATAAAGAAAAAAGTACTGGAATAATGAGTAAAGATTGAAGACTGATATAGATCTGGATTTCCATCTTGGCTGTGTCTCTTACTAGATGTATGATCTTAGGGAACTTATGTTAAGTATCTAAGTCTCACTTTCCTCATCTGAAAGCTGGGAATCATAGCAGAGGCCAATTCAAAGTGACGTTGCAAGAATTAAAATCTTTTCATTAAGAATCTAGTATAATACTAGACTTGGCACATAGGATGAGATTAATAAATACTAATCACTTCCTTCCCTTACATTCCTTTCATCTAATCCCAGCACACGGTATAGGAAGGAAGAGGAAAGTAAGACAAAAAAAAAAGGTAAAGATAAAGATGTTTGGTGTTTTGTATTTTTCTATTCTGAAAACAAACGTATTGAGATTGTGATATCTCATTCTTTCAAGGGTCGTTGTCTCATGATCTCCTGGGGACCCAAGCAGAAAAGATTGAATTGTCCCTGCTGGGATAATGGTGGGATGATCCTATTTCCTGATGCCTTTGGAACGTTCACTCCCATATGAGAAACTATGGAAGGGCAAACATTTTCTCCTCATTATGCCAAGATATACTAGGGCCTTAGAACCCAGACCTGCAAGTCTACTGCTCCTTACACCTAACCCCAAGCATTTGAAAAGGTGAGGAAGACAAAAGCATTCAAACTTTATGACTCAGAGGCCTACGTGATATCTGTAAAAGTCCTAAAAGATTGTTTTCTGTCTCCATCAATGCAACAGATTTCACAGAGTTCTGAAAAACAGGTTGGACTGTCTAAAGTCTAAACTATATAGATTAAAGTAAAACAAGAATCAAAGAGTTTCTTAACAAGTTAAGGCAGCACCATTGACCTTTCTAAGTCAACTTCAAATCAATGTTCGTCAGAAACTATACAACTGGCCCAACACAGCATGCAATACACAATGTTCTTCTTTGAACAATTTGTACTTGGAAAGTGAAAATATCTTTAGAAATTCTCAGTGTTCTCTTGAGACCAAACACTGCATCAATGAATTGAAAATGCTTACATTTTAGAAAAATTGCAAAATAGAATCATTCATTATGCCTCTCAGCAGCAAAGACCAGACCAAACTTGCCACAATTTTATTTGTGGGGAGACATACCTTCTCTTGTTGCCAACCAACATTATTTGTAGTCTAATAATTTATTCATAAAATAATCTACACCTATTTTTGTTCCAGATATTACTTTTCTCAGAGACTCAATATATTTAATGATAGCACCACAAATATGTCCAATAAGACAGCAACCTGCAGCCTAATAGAAAGTGGAATGTTAAAATATAATATGGTCTCCATATGAAGACAAAAAGAAGTTCCTTTGAATGTACTGGCTCCAAGACACATAAGGGAGAGCAGGAAGGTACAGCTGCTCACGCAGTTGACAAGAGTAATTTCCCAGCAAAAGCTGAGAACACAGGTCATAACCCATGACCAACATCTGTGAAAGACAAGTAATAACTGGTAGTAAGAGCGTGCCCTGTTTCCCCAATCTGATCTGTCTGCCAGGCAGGCTGTTCTGTGATTTGTTTGTTTGTTTGTTTTTATGGAAAAGGAAAAAGAACGCCAGCCAAAATAAATAAATAACTTGAAATATGAGGCAAAAGGGAAAATCAAGCAGACAAATACTAACACAGACCTAAGTAAATGAAACAAATTGCTTCACACATGGAAGATACAATTAGCCTCACATATCTTTTGTTTTACCTAAATGAAGCTGTATCGAGCCTTTATTGCCAAATTAGTACACTGTCTGTATTCTTCTCCTGTAATGCTCCTTAAAATATCTGAAAGTCCCGAGGATTTAGAGCTCCTAAAAAGGAGAGAGGTGGGATGATTCAGGCATACACATTTGAAGAAGACAGAGTTTGGCGTCTGATGGGTCCTTCACCTCCTCTGCTTCTCAACCCTACAGGCAGCAGCATCTCCCAGGCCTGCTGCCCACACACATCCCTGTGGAGCCCACCCTGCATGGTCAGTCACGAGAAGATGATCTCACTCCCACAAAAGTATGTTTAGCCAAGAATATTTTGAGTTCTGTATTAGTTTCCTTGGGTTGTTATAAAAACCCACTATGAACTCCTTGCCTTAAAACAACAGAAATGAATTCTCTCACAGTTCTGGAGGCCAGAAGCCCCACATCATCCATATTGGCAGAGCATTCCTGCCCCCAGAGATTTTAGAAGAGAATCCTGTCTTGCTTCTTTCAGTTTCTCCTGGCTCCAGGTGTTCCCTGGCTTGTAGTTGCATAACTTCAATCTTTATCTCCACCTACACGTGGCCTTCTCCTCTGTGAACGACACTTGTCATTGGATTTGGAGACCATGGGATAATCCAGGATGAACTGATCTCAAGATTCTTAATTCAATTGCATCTGCAAAGACACTTTTCCAAAAAAGGTCACATTCACAGGATGTGGGGGTCAAGGCATGGACATATCTTCTAGGAGGCTACCATTCAACTCACTATAAAGTCCCAGAATTGTAGCTTTAGGTGCTCGGCTTTCTCCTGTGGAGGCATGCCTCCAAAGACCAAGCTCACTTCCCAAAACTGTCGCAATAGTTCAGGCTCCAGCCCTTTGGAGACACAGACTCGCTGTCTCCTTTCCTTCCTGGGATCCACTACTCTTCTTCTTTCCTAAAATTAGATGACTTTTCCCATTCACCCCTGAATCATAAAGAGCCTCACCATGCATTTTTAGTGGGCAAGAAGGCTACGTATCCACCATTGAAATGAAACTATTCTGATAGGCTCTGGGAGCTTATATGCTTCCAAAAAAAATGTTATAATTTTAAGTTTCTGTTACCCTCTTCCTTATGTGTACATCCTGATTATCTAAGTATGAGAATTGGGAAGGAAATCAATCCCTCCCTTTTCAGGTAAGAACCAATTTAAGGATACCAAAGATGATTTAATCTCCTTAGAATGAGCAAAATGACTTCCGATCATTTCTTTTTCTACAGCAGAAAAATAAAAGAATCAAGTTCAACCAAAAGTGGAACATCCTGGCTATAATGACACTAAGAACTAGAGTGTCTTCTCTCCCCTTGCCATAAGTAATAAATTGTGATGGTTGCAAACATTGTGTGTCCCTGCAAATGTTTTCCCTAGCCAATGTGCATTATTAACTTGCTCCATGAATTCTGTGCAATGCGAAATAGTAGAAAAGACAGAACTGAAAATTAACATACACACTGAATTGTGTAGGTATTCTGTAGATCACTATTGCTGCTAGATGTGTTCACAAATATCCATATCATGTATTCGATGCTTCACAACAACCCTTTGAGATGTATATTATTAAATTCATTTTGTAGATGAGAAGACTAAGCTTCAAAGACGTTAAGTAACTCAAGATTGAATAGTCAGCAAATAATCAAGCCAGAATTTGAATTCACTCCTTTTCCGCTCCACATTCTAATGCATACAAATGAGAAAGCAAAAAGGTACTCAGTTTTCTAGCTTCTAAAACAGGAGGCTCATATTGAGTTGGAAAAATCAAATAATCAAATATTTTTTCTTAAGACTACTTTGGAACAATTTTATTTAGTCTATACTACATTCTACAGTCCCATTTGGAGAAGATACCTAGTGTTGCGTTGCCCCTTCTCAAATACCTGCAGAAAACGCAGGCGCTGTTGGTGAGAAAGCCCAAGACTGGCCAGAGAGTGGCTTCTGCAGGGTAAGGACATCAATGTTAGCAACCCCAACTCTGGGTGATAGTCACAGAGGCAAGTAGTATGAGCCAGAGGTCATGGACACCCTTGGACACAGAACTCATCTGTTGATAAAAGATAAAATCAAAAGGATTCAAAATCCCTTATAAGCACCTACTCTGACTTGAGAGCTTCATGGTATGGTTGTTTAAGGCTAGAAATATAAGACCGTCCTGGTACCAGAGAGAGACTCTGTCCTTGAAAACAAAAACAAAATATAGAATTCTCATCTTTCATCGCTCTCTATCCCTAACCCAGCATTCCAATTCAGCTGAAGGAATTACAAAAAAAATAGAGATGCCAGTAGGAGGAAGTCTTAAAGCCATTACCCAAAGTCATAGCTTCCCTGCACTTTCCAAATCTCACTTCGTGTCTCATTTGATCGGATGCGCTCTACTCATGTTGCAAAAGGGGAAACTAAAATACAGGGTAGCCCAGTGACTGGTCCATGCCACTGGGTCGTTAGTGGGTTTCCCCGTAGGAACTCAGCACCCCTGAAACTCAGCTCTTTGTTCCTGCTGGACAAATGAAGGGAGGAGGATAAACAGGAAAGTTCCTCTTCGGAGTGTTTTCTGTTTGTTCGTTTGTTTTATCCTTCCACCTTTGCTCTCTGTCCTTTCTTACATTGCACATGTGCACACATGCACTCACACATATTCATGCATACTCACACTCAGCATTATACACATACTTAAGGCAATGGATCCATGAAGAGAAATAAGAGCTGCTCCGTGTGGATTAAGGTGGGAAATGTCTTGCACTGAGAATGGGATGAACATTCTCAATGGATTGCATTGCATCATTGGGTCTCTATCTATTCTGGAAGAACTCTCGGTCTTCTTTTAGACCTTTTTAAGGCCAGGGACAGATAAACAGGAAATTCCATCTGTTAACCACCCCTGTCAATTAAAGAATGAGAAAAAACAAAAGTCACTGGAAATCTTCTGAAATGAGTCAATTAGGAAATGATGGGGTCTTTATGGTATCTGCTTAGCAGTATCTGCTTATCACAAGAGAATAGAGTGATGGCATCAGCCCTTTGATGAGAGACATCTTTTTTGCATATCCTCATACTGAGGAACTGTGTAATTCTGTGTGGCATCACTACACATTGGTGAAAGGGAGACGTTTCCTATAAAGAAACTTTGAATCTACCCCCCACCCCCCGCACCTCCCTGAAGCCCAGCAACTGGTGCTGCGGCCAGAGGAAGGAGCCTACATGGAACCCATGCCCCTGCTTCTAGACACATGTGCTGGGTTACAGGGTTCTGGAAGTCCCAACCCAAGCAGCCCTGAACTTCCTCCTGAGGGCAGAGAGTGCACCCTAATGTACCCAGGGGTGTCACCCAGGGGAAGCAATTTGGGGAAGGAGAATGGGTAGACAGTCAGAGCAGGTATGTGGATGCAGGTATGCAAAGATCCTGAAGGGCAGATGGGAAGAAAAGAAAATAGGCTTTGGCAGGAGCCCAGGCTTTGCAAATAAAATGAATGTTGAGTGGGGAAACTGCCTCTATCACCTCCCAAGAAACAAAGCCTCCTAATTGGACTCATTGCTTCCTTCTTCTGCTTCAACACATTTTCAGAGGGTCATCCTTTTAAAGCATAAGTCTGATCCTTCCAAGTCTTCACATAGAAGCTATTGTTTGTTTACAGAATTAAGCGTCAATTTTGGATATTCAATGTCCCTGATAATCTGACTGGTCTTTGCTTATCTTTCCTCCTGCTATCCCTCACCCCCACCCCAACATGTCCTGTGTCTCATACATTGACCTCCTTGGACAACCTTGTATTGTTTAAACACAAGTTCATGTACCTTTCATCGTGATGTTCTTTTTGTACCGGTAGCATATAAAAGGTACAAAATTTTCTGTCAAACTTAATCGAAATGACAATTTACTGATATGACAGAACAATTTTTTGAGGGGTTTAATTTGTGTTTGTTCTTTTTGTATTTTCCACATCCACTGCCCCCATTCTAAGTCAATTGATGACCCTTTCATATTTCATTGTCTTTGGGGATTTTTTTCCTTCTTCAGCTCAAAGTCTTTTCTCATCTATGAAAGCCTAAATTCACCCAAGAGATTACACTCCAAAGGGGAAGTCACGATGATTGTGGGAAGGTGCTTTTGAGAGAAAAGAGACAGAAAGAAGAAAAAACATTTCCAGAGACAGGAAAGGGGCCAGAGACTGGGAGGTCCCTGAATTTGAAATTAACATCCTGGAGGTGGCAAGTTCTCAGAGAGGCTGAGGAGCTGCAAGGTTCAGATGTTAGAGAGGTAATGTGGATGTTGAGACTATCTTCACAGAGTTGGCTGGACAAATTGTCAAGATGTCAGGCTGGAGCACTATGTCTTCTGCGGTATTACCCAAGTACTGCCTCCTCTTCCCTAAGGAGGGTGCATTAAGTTAATTTTGCCCTTAATCCAGTGGATAAAGGCTGGAATAGTTATATAAACAGCCATCTCCTGATCTGAAAATGGGTGTGTTGGGACTCAGTGGGACTCTCTCAGTGAAGGACAGGATAATTCCTAATCACTTTCAGTGTTGCCAAGTTGATGTACCTAATGGTCCCCAGGTTGCCTAATAGAGTTTGAATGGAAGCTCTTCAGACTATGTCTAGAAGAGGAAATGTTTTCCAGCCACTTATTATTTGGTCCCTTTTTTGCTATAGTAGTTTTTCTATACAACAGTCAGGCAAAGGAATAGTGTGAATCTAATAATGAAAAGTGAGCCAAATAATTTCCCAGGAGCTGCTTCTGCTGGCTTAATAAAAGACATTTCCCAATGGATACTAGAAAGAGCTGCCTACTCTAGGGCCCACAGAACTGAACACCTGTCTTAGAGGAGATCATGTCTAATTAAGATGAAAGAGAATTTCTGTAGAGACCTGTATTGGTGGTTTCCCAATGACATGGAACTTGACCTTTAGCAATCAGCAGAAAAGATGAGCACTACAACCAAACAGGTATCTCCTCTCTATTTGCAGCTCATTTTAAGTCTCCTAGTTACTGCTGTTTTATTCTCATTGTTAGAAGCAATGTGTGAGGGTGTTTCAAAGTGAGTCTGCCAGCAAGCAACACAGCCCATATGCCTTGGCTCTAAAACCTGTTATATCACGATATTTGCCTTAAACTCATCCGGTGGATGTCTGGAATCAACTCAAGAAGGTGAGTTGCAACTTTGAGATCCACCTTCCTTCCTTCCAAGTTCCAGATATTCAGCTGTGTTGAGTCAATTTTGATAGTCTACCAAATGCTATCTTGGCAAGGAATATCCTTCCAAGCCACAGCAATATTCTGGGAGTCAGAATGTAGTCAGCAAAATTCTGGGAGTCAGAAATTAGGATTTAAAGGATGATTTTAATTGCTGATCACTTAATAGACATTTCTTTTTTTGCTTTCTGGTATATTGGGGTAAGCAGAGGGAAATACCTGAAATCTCTGAATTGTAATCCAGCTGCCTTGATTTCTGATAATGGTTGTATAGCTTTTATCTTATGATTGTAAAAAACTTGTGACTAACCTTTGCTTGTATCCATTTATCCAGTTTTTTTACTTTAGTTTGTGATCACTAAAGACAGCCCCTAATGTTTATTAATGAAGGGTCCTGTGTCAGCCCAGAACTGACCTACCCCAGTCCAAAGTTATTTTGATAACCAAGACTGAATCTAACCAAAATGGGCCCACCTGACATGCTCAGCAGCTTAGATTTTAACCTACAAGTCACCTATACATTATAATGCTAAAAATCACACCCATCATCAAATTAAGGCCATCATTTTCTTACATAAGTTCTGTGACTAAGCATGTACCCAATCTGCACATGCTCAATAATTAGATCACTTTTAACTACATCATCTGGGGCCACTGTAATCGTTATCTTAAAACCTACCCATCTTCTAAGGCTATAAAACTATAAAAATTACTGCAGTTTGGGGAGACAGATTTTTGGGCCAATAGGCAATCTGATCTGCTATATAAAAGTAGTAAATTTTTTCTCTTTTTGAAAACCCAGTGTCTCAGATATTGGTTATTTGAGTGCATTGGGCAAAAGGATCCGCAGTCTTTGCCCAGTAACAAGAATATTTTCGGGAAAAGTTTAGTAAAAAGAGTAAGAAAAGTGAAAAGAGCCTGAACATTAATGCTGATTTATTACTCATGGGCCTATTACTCACCAAATGGTCCCATAAACAATCTGCATATTCAGTCTTAGATACTTAGAAGAGAGCCAATAAATGGTAAGTAAGTAGGCTTTGGGCCATACAATGAAAAAGCACTTAGCTGCTCACACTCACCAGTTGAATGTACATTTTTCATCTAGAGAAAGGACCTGCATGGAAATATCACTGAGCTCCCTTGTACAGCTTTAAACCTCATAAATAACAGCAAAGATACCCATGCAACCTTGGGTTGTTATAGTCCCCTTCTTCTTGGGAGGTCAAAACATGTCACCAACACTAGCATTTATCCCTGTTGGGAAGAGAAGATAAGACTAAAATAATCAGCTGCTTGGTAGGCCCTGTAATCCCTTCCCTCTGTTTTGGATTCCTCCTCAGCTAGAATCTGCATCTCCTGCCATGACAACTTTCTTAAGTCTTCCATCTGTAAGGTGCTTCATTTAAATGTAAATCAAAATCAAAACACTTATTCTGGTTTTGAAATGTTCACAATTCAGTTAGACATCATCTTATTGAGGTAAAGCTGAAACCATTCTTTTCAACTCTGTGAGATCAAAAACTGTTATAAATGAAAAGATTGGAGAGAAATTAACATTTTAATACCATTTTTAAAGTTTACCTCCATTCTGTTTCAGGCTCCAGTTTCCAGCAAGAGTTGCATGCAGAATCTTCTATGCTCAGCACCAAAACTCACATGCCTTTATTTAACTATTAAGGCAATTAGAACCTCTAAGGATTTGGTATTTCTCCTGTATTTGAGAAATTAACTCATGAGAGTCTCACTTCTGAATGTCATGAAAATAGAATAGTCTTCCTTTATATATGCTTTTCAAATGACTCTTTGAATAATCTACTTTCCTAAATCACATCTTTCTGTTGTTTTCCCAATTCTTGCCTATACTGTGACAGAGGAAAAATTCCCCTATCTGTTACAGTAGAAGGAGATTTGCCATTTGCAAGTTAAGAAACAACAGCAGCAAATAATAATAAAAATAATGCAACATAAGGAATTTCCTATATTTCGAGAAGTGTATTGGGTCATATTGATGTTCGGAAATTAACTCCTTTGGCAAACCAAACTTTGGAATGCTTTCTGTCTACACAAGGAATTAATGGGCCCCGTTATTCTGGGAGCACAGGTCACCATAGGGACGTTGCCAGGACCTGTGAGGACATGGAAGTGGTCCTTATACACTCCTGTGCAAAGTAGTGCTGCTATGAACCCAGTGGAGAGGATAAGGTCACATAAGTTTGAAGATGTATAATACCCTCTAGATGCCTGACCCCAGAGTCGCTTCACAGAGCTGCATTAAGGAGCTGGCATCTGTAGCTACCAATGTACTTAGAGACTCTCCTCTCTTCCTGTTAGAGGAATTTCAGCCTAGGTAATAACACTTCTAGACATGCCTGCCTCCACAATTTTCCTCATGCTGTTCCCACTACTTAGAAAAGTCACTATTATGAGCATTTTTTAAAAACGGACACATCCTAAGCAGCCAACTTCTCCTTCCTAAAGTACAATCCCTCCACCAGAAAAGATGGCGTCTGCTTCTGAATTGCCATCCACTTTCTATACCCATTAAACATTACAGGATTAATTAATTAAGTGTGTAGATCCCTTGTCTTCCCTCCCAGACCATAAATACCTTACAGGAAAGATTGTAAACATTTTTATGTTTTTATCCCCAGTCCTATAACAGCCAGCACCAGTGCCTTGCACATAGCAGGTATTCAATATATATTGACTGAATGAGTGAATAAATGAATACTTTAAAGAATACCCAGAAGCCAAGGCTGATTTCCAGAACAATGAATGATTGCAAGGAAGATTCTGCTAGTGAGTTGGCCAGATTGGGGCCTGGCTCCAGACATGCTCAATTAGGAGGTGACCTTATAAGGAGTATGTAAAATGTCATCATTTGCCATTAATAGACTGCCTCTGTTGTAGCCCATTTCCTCCCAGTAGGCATCTGTTGGACTAGTGATGAGGGAAATTGTGCATACTACTAGTCCTTGAGACTAAAGAGGAGAATTGAATTGTTCAGAGGATCGGAACTTTCATGCCTTGGGACTCGGTCAAGAAGTAGGATGAAACCTTTTGTAAATTCTGAATGTTAAGTTCATGGGGATGTTTGTTCTAAAACTCTGTTACTTTTCATATTTAAGTTGATTTTTATGTAACAATAGCAAAATCTCTTTAAACAATGCAATGTGTACCTAGAGGGAATAGAGTCAGGACATGCCCCCAAAGATTGCTAGTTATTCTCCAGTATTTATTCTTTTCCTTTCCTTGAGTTTTTGCTAGATAAAAGATTGCCTGACACAAGGCTAAATTTCCCAGCCTCCCTCATAGCTTGGTGCAGTCAAACAACATAGAACAAGACAATGGGTTGTGAGAAGGAACATCTGTGCAACTTCCAGGTCATGTTCTTAAAAGGAAACTGTGTCCTCCCCTCTCCCCTTTCCCAACCTTCTGCTTGGGGCAGGACAAGAGGTAGTGAGACAAAACCCACACTGATGAAGGCAAAGCCTAGGAGATGGCAGAGTCACAAGACAGAGAAAAATACTGTATCCTAGGTTTTGTTTTGTTTTGTTTTAAACATAACATACAAACATGAACATTCTTACCATATGATCATTCCATTCTTGGTATATAATCAATAACTCACAATATCATCAGATAGTTGTATATTCATCACCATGATTATTTCTTAGAACATTTGCATCAATTCAGATAAAGAAATAACAAGAAAAAAAGAAAAAAACTCATACATACCCCTTACCCCTCCCTCTCACTGACTGCTAGTATTTCCATCTACCCAATATATTTTAGCCTTTGTTTCCCCTATTTTTTTCTATACCCCTTACCATGCCCTTTCATTGATCACTAGCATTTCAATCTACTAAATTTATTTTAACATTTGTTCCCCCTGTTATTTATTTATTTTTAATCCATATGTTTTTCTCATCTGTCCATACCGTAGATAATAGGAGCATCAGACACAAGGTTTTCACAATCACATAGTCACATTGTGAAAGCTATATCATTATACATTCATCTTTAGGAAACATGGCTACTGGAACACAGCTCTACAGTTTCAGACACTTCCCTCTAGCCTCTCTAATACACCTTAAACTAAAAAGGGTCTATCTATATAATGTGTAAGAATAACCTCCAGGATAACCTCTCAACTCTGTTTGAAATCTTTCAGCCACTGATACGATTTTGACTTATTTCTCTCTTCCCCTTTAATCTAGAAGGTTTTTTCAATCCCTTGATGCTGAGTCCCAGCTCATTCTAGGATTTCTGTCCCACATCACCTGGGAGGTTTACACCTCTGGCAGTTATGTCCCATGTAGAGGGGAGAGGGCAGTGAGTTTGCATGTTGGCTGAGAGAGAGAGGCCACATCTGAGCAACAAAAGAGGTTCTCTGGGGGTGACTTTTAGGCCTGATTTTAAGAAAGCTTAGCCTACCCTTTGCTCAGATAAGTTTCATAGGGGCAAACCCCAAGATTGAGGGCCTGGACTAATTGCTTTGAGAAAATCAGGAATTCTCCACATGGGGAGGTTGGATTTTCCCCCTTTCTTAACATTCTCCCAAGGGGACTTGGCAAATACTAAAAACTTGTTTTTAATCATGGTCCATTCCTGTGGGTGCAAAGCCATGGTAAATAGGACCTTTTAAAGATACTGTTTGTTAGGGTTAGGATATAGCCAACTGCATCAGTTTGGGCTTTAATCTGGATTACTGGAGTCCTTTATAATAAATGGAATTATTCAGATATAGTGAGAAGAAGCTACAGGGAGCAGCCAGAGGCTGAA
This sequence comes from Myrmecophaga tridactyla, assembly GCA_004026745.1. Classification (NCBI taxonomy): domain Eukaryota; kingdom Metazoa; phylum Chordata; class Mammalia; order Pilosa; family Myrmecophagidae; genus Myrmecophaga; species Myrmecophaga tridactyla. The sequence goes on from PVIY010052374.1 coordinate 13,039, forward strand.
AGTCAACAGAACCCAGGAGAGAAAAAAGCAGATGCTGCCTTATGCATTTCCTAGTTGATAGGAAAGCCACGGAACCCCAAGGTCACTGGCCTGCCAGAAGATACCGATCTCAGGAGGAAGCAAACATTCTAGCCTCTGAAACTATGAGCCAACCCATTGTATGATATCTGACTTAGCAGTTGGGGAACTAAGACCCTGGGCCCCAGGATAATCTTATGGACCACAGCTGACCTTCCCCTGAACTCCCTGCCAACCTGGATTTTTACCTATGAATTAAATAAACCTCTGCCTATTTTAAGTTACTGTTATGGTTTATGTGAAGACAGCCAAATTAGAATCCTGACTAATACAGAAGGTCAACAAGGAGCAATGGAGCATCCTTATTTTCAGAAAATTAAAGTGAATTGCAATGATAGATATACATGTGTGTGTTTGTGTGTAACTAATCACAACTCAGGTTTTGCAAACCAGTATTGAGAATCAACTATCAAGCATCTATTAATGGCCCATTAATCTCTAGACTATCAGGAGTCTTCATACCAAGTCTGAGTTTTATGAGTTTTACCTGACTGAGCTCCGAGTCAAAGACACAAACGGATAAGAAAGTAAAAACATAGTCAAGGGCCATCTTGTTTGTTCTTTTATTATTTTAACCTTAGTACACAGCACAGGGCCTGGCACATAATAAATAGTTTTTGAATAAAAGGATCAGTAAATCCATAAGCATACCTGGAGCACCCACTTGTGCCAAGCATACATTTTCGTCAAAGAATGTAAATTCACACTGAATGAAATAAGACACTTTGCTGATCCATTATTTTTTTAAAAAATTACAGTTAGAGTGATATATTCACTGAGGCATCTTGCTCACTTGGAGACCAGAGATGATATTTCTCCATCATACTAGTTTTAGACTAGAAGTAGGTCTTCTGTCCTCACACAAATTCCACTGCGATACTAGGAGTCAAAATGATGTCACAAGTGAAGTTTGTGACTAAGGTTTACCTAATGCTTTCTAAGCTAAAATCACCCACAGTAAATGCAATGACACAGATTATAATGGATGCTTTATAAGTTTTACTTAAATTGCCAGATGAATTGAGAATTTCAGAAATAAGTACATTAAATGGGCATAAGAAAAGGAATCATTAGCATCATAAAAGAATTCATACAGGTTTAGAAATTAGCGTACGACTTACAAAAGCAAAGGAGAATTAGGGAAGATATGAAATGATGCATGACAAAAGTAAGTACTGAATGTTGATGCAATATTCAAAATTGTGAAGTTCTAAGAAGTTTAAAAATATGGATAGCATCTGCTCTCAATCCAGTGAGATTTGTTTGCTAGAAGATTGGCCAAAGATATAAGCAGTCTAAGAATCTACATATTACAAATGCTTTATGATTATTTTGATTGATTTGGTTTTATTCAAATATTGACATTTCAAAGAATGGACAACAAAATACAGGCCACTGTGTTTATTTACGAACAAGCTCTAGGCTGTCATTAGTTTACCCCTTCTTCTCATTCTGTCTGCCTTTCCTTCTTTTCCTGTTCTCCTTGCAGATACCATTTTTCATTTAATAATAACAATACAAATCTGCATAAATATTTTAGGATTCCTAAGCACTATTAAAACAATTCTCTCATTTCATTCTCACTACCCTGCTGGAGGGTAAGGGGAGTTCTATAACTATCTATTTTCCTTAATTTACCAATGATAAAAATGGGTCCAGCAAAGTTTAGCAACTTGCCTAAGGTCTTATAGATCTAAAATCCAGGGTCCCCAATTGATTCCATATGTCCTTTCCCTTCCCCCCAACAAGACTGTAATTCAATGGAAAATCCCTGTATGTCCTTAGCTTTTGGACATACTATCACAATGTGTAAGAATGTATTTGTTAGGTTATCAATATTTGTTGAGCACCTAGTCTGTGCTATGTACCATGCTAAATACTAGGTATTCAGTAGGGAACATACCAAACATGGTCCCTGTTCTCATCAATCTTGCCGTCCACTGAGGGAAAAAACTATTAAATGAATATACGAACAAATACTGATGCATTTATATGCTCTGAAATTAGTATGATGAGTGAAAAATCCAGAGTCCCAAAATGAAGGAAGTGGCCTTAATTAGAAGGGTGTGTGTGAGAGAGAGAGAGAGATTGAGAGAGAGAGA
>PVIY010052375.1:0-15219 GCA_004026745.1 Myrmecophaga tridactyla
TGAAGACCAGAGAGGAATAAGGCATCATTTTTTAAAAAGTAAAGCTGAATAGGTCGAGGACTTGAGGTCAGGCTTCTGCTGTGTGACTGTGGACAAGCTGGGTGACCTCTCTGTGCCTTTCCCTTCATCTCCATAATGGTGATAACGATGATTCATGCCCTTTGGGTTGTTGGAAGATTAATTGAGAGGAGAGGACTCCCACATTGAGAGGGGAGTCCATGGCCAGATGAACAAGGGCTTTGCTCCCTGAGCCTCCACTGCAAGTGGGGTCTGAGAAATGAACCCAGCTCATAAGGTTATGGGGAGGCCATGGTTTATAAGATCTGCAAGCATTTGGCATCACACGAGGCCTCACATATGGTAAGCCCTCACCGTTAGCACTTGCTGTTCTCATTAAGAATATGAAGGCAGCCAGGATAAAATAGGTGTTCAACAGGAAAGAACCCAAAGCCAAGTAACAACAGCAGGTTGGATGAGAAAAGTGAGAAGGGCTTTTTCTTATTATTCTTAAGGCATCTGGATGAGCTGGAGCCAAGCAACCTGATGAAGAAAAGATAAAGGATGTCTTATTGGGGTAGGGTAGGGAGCTGAGATTTGGGTTCAAAGGCCCCTAACCAGCTTTGTGACCTCGGGAACTCAGCTCAGAGTGCTGTGTGAGCCGCATCTGGTCACTTACCCTCTCTGTGCTCAATGTTCCACCAATGAGATTTGTATGTATGTATGTAGGGTCACAGGAGTAAGGGAAGCCAAAGGACTCTCACCGGGGCCTCAGCTGGGTCTGTGTGGTGTGAGTTTATAGTCAGCCCTGAGTTCGAATTCTGACATGCCCTCTTACTTGGTGAAGGACTGATGGGCCACTGACTTTGCCTCTCTGAGTTGGTTTCCCTTTCTGTACAGCAGAGAGAATTGCATTCTACCAAAAGAGCCAGGCTCAAGGATTAGCTGAGTCAGGACAGTCCCAGCAAATATTGGCGCCTTTTCTGCACTGGGGAGAAGCCAGCGCCATCTGAGCTGGGATGAGCTTCAAGAGAAAGCCATTTGGTCCACTCTCCTCACCCAGAGCCCAGAGAGGGGAAGGCACCAGCCTCAGGGTTGCCCAGTGGAGGTCGGTGCAGTTAGGGCCAGAACCCGGCTTCTCCGTTCAGTGCCCCCAGCCACCTGCCCCGGAGCTGCTTGCTAAACCCAGACCCAGACACTGACTGAATTTTAACTTTACTCTTTTTCAGCGGCTGCTTCTCCGTCTCGGGCATCCTCCATCCCCTTGGATGCACGGCCGTAACCATGGCGACCCGGGTCGAGGTAGGCGCCATCAGTCCCCTGACGGGAGTGCCGGGCCTCAGCGAGCTGGCCAAGGAGGAAACCCTGAAGCGGACGTACTTCTGCCAGGCGGGCGACGCCTCTGGGGTCCCCTCAGCGCGGATTCTGGAAGGAAAAAGCCCCCGCAGGAACCCGGCCCGCTTGTTCCCTCTGCCGAGACTCGCCCCCAAACCCTTCTCCCGGGAGAAGGCCCCGGACCCGGCACTGCCGGCTGCCTCCCTGCGGCCCGGCCCCAGCCCGCCGGCCGCGCTCCCCAAGGACACGGTGGCAGTGGAGGTGGACGTGAGGATGCCCGCCTCGTGGGGGCAGCGGGCGGGCGGCGGGGCGGACACCATGACAGGCCTGTCTCCCTTCGACAAGGCCGCCTTGCTCCGGCCAGGCCCCGACGCCCTGATTCTCTCTGAAACCACCCCACCGGGACCCATCCTGGGGAAAGGGGCCCAGCAGGGCACACCGGAGACGGGCCCGAGGCCATCTCAGGAGCCCCCGTTGGAACCCCAGCCTGAGGCCGCCGCCAAGCCCGCCCCGCCCGGCCACCCGCCTGCGGGGCCCCTTCCCGGGCCGGCCTCCCTGTCGCAGGACACCAGGCCCCCTGCCGCCGAAGAGCAGCGAGGCCACACGGGGCCCCTTCCCGAGGCCGGCCGTGTGGACGGCCCCGCAGGCCCAGCGCCCGAGGCCAGGCCGCGCCTCAAGAGGAGGCCCGTGTCCGCCGTTTCCCCCGACGCCCTCGGGCTTCAGAGGCCGGCCCCAGCCGCGGCGGGGAAAGCGCCGCCCGCCCCGCCCGAGAAGACGTGGGTGAGGAAGCCGCGGCCCCTGTCCATGGACCTCACCGCCCGGTTTGAGAGCCAACAGGCCTTGCTGAGGAGGGCGGCCGAGGAGGGGCCCGGGGCGGCGGCGGCGGTTCCCGCCGACCGACCCCGGGACACGGCCAGGCCCGACCCGGAGCCCACGGTGGCCGGGGCGCGCTGGGACAAGGCCGAGGCTCCCCTTCGGGGCCCGGAGACAGACTTCCCCGAGACGGCCAGGAGAACCCAGGAGCCCAAGGAGAAGGGGCTTTTCGAGCAGGTGGAGCCAGGCAGCCCCGGGGCCCCAGGGGGCCCGGCCAAGTTCGCCCCCAAAGGCGACCCTAGTCCTTGGGAGGAGAGAGCCGGGCCCGACGGGGAGCCCCCTTCGCCCAGACCCAGAACAGGCCAGGAGTCTGCTGGGGCCAGGGACGGCGTGGCGGCCGCGGGGGAAAGCCCGGCCCCCAGAGAGTGGGCCTCCAGGGGCAGCGTCAAGAAGCGCATCAGCCTGTTTGGGGAGGCGAGTGCCCCGGCCGTGGCAGGGGGGTCCAAAGCCCCGCCGGCTGCCCCCGAGGTAGCCCCTGAGCCCGAGAAAGGGGGCCTGAGCGTCCAGGACCGGATCAAAGGCTGGGCTGGCGAGACCCCCGAGGCAAAGCCGGAAATCCCGAGGAGGGTGTTCCAGGCAAGGCCGCTGTCGGCGGATTTGACCAAATTGTGAGTGGGTGCGTCCCGGGGGTCCCCCCCGAGCTGCCCCATCCCTACCAGAGACCCCCGTGGGAAAGGGACCTGCAGTGCACCATGCCGGGCCTTTCTCAACTTCTCTCTCCATGAACACAGAGCCCCGCGGGGAGGCCGTGTTTGGTTCCATTTCTCAGATGAGGAAGCTGAGCTGGGGAGAGAGGAACACTTGGGGGCTCCAGTTCCCAGTCTCTTCTCTTCTCTGGGGTGTTTGAGCGAAGTGGGAGGAATCAGGCCAATTCACAGAGGTGGGTTGGGCAGGCGGAGGGTGTGAAAGAAAGAATTCAGGCTCAGCCAGCCTCCAAAGCCAGGCCTTCCTTCCCTACGGCCTGAAAACACGTGCTATTTGGCCTACACCTCTGTGAGTACCCCACAAAATAAAATCACAGGGGTCCAGGTAGCCCGCACAGGTCACGTCCCCTCCGTGAGCCTCAGTTTCTTCATCTGGAAAATGAAAACAGTACTAAGACCTCACTCCTAGGAGTGAAGTAAAGTCTCAGAGGGATAATGCTGGCAGCTGCTGGGCCCCCAGGAAGCCCTCCACGCAGTTTGGCTCCAAATCATAGTATCATTCCAGGTAGTAGGTAATAATGATTTCCTAGCCCTGCCTCTGACAGCTCTTGTTTTCCCACAAGTGGCTTCTGCACCACAACACAGAGATGCCACTGCATGTGATTCACCAGCTGTCGCTGACATACTTTACTTGCTACTCACACGCTTGGCCCGGGGTGGGACTTATATGGGTGGGGTCTCTGGAATGACTGCTCTCCTGGCGCTGGGAACCAGGGTAAACAGACGTCCATGTGCTCTCAATGCATAGACTCATCCAGAAAGCATACTAATGCCCGGACCTCACCCCAGACATTCTGATTCTGTCGGCCTGGGGAGGGAACCGTGGTTTGGTGCTTCTTAAAGTTTCCCAGGCCAGACCTGAGAACCCCTGAGTCAAGGTAACAGGGAGAAAGGGGCACCCGGACCAGAAGTTTCCATTTCCTGGAATGTACCTGGATTATTGAGTTCTCCACGGCCCCCTGTGCTGAACTGAACATTTGCTACATCTTTAGCCATCTTCTCTAGAGAACTTTCCAGAGATGGAAAAGTCCCAGCCTCACTTCCATTTCCCCTTTACAAGTGAGGACATTGAGGTCCAGAGAGGGACATGACTTGGCTAAAGCCACGGGAGAGGCAGAGGCAGACCCTTGCCCCCACACATTCCTCGGCGGCCCACTGCCCCTGGGTCCCGTGACAGGTCTGCGGTGGGGGCTGTTGTACCTGGGGTTGCTAGCCACAACCATTAATTATAGCTCCTGGCGCATCTTCACTCTTCCCTAAACGCCCTCACGTCGCTAATTAGGGCCTTGGGTAGCCTCTTATCTGCCCTACAAAGGCGTATGGGGAGATGTTAATTATCCCTCATTTTATAGATGAAGAAACAGATGCTCAGGTAGGGCCACAAGCCAGACCCAGGCTCCTGCAGCAAGGAGGTAATAGACCAGGCGTAGTGCCCAGGTCTGCTCTGGTATGGAGCTGTCTCCCTGATGATGCTGAGCTTAAGGTAGGTTTTTCCCCAGTGCCCCTTCTCTGTACTGGAGGGGAAATTTCCTATCTCAGAGGAAACCTGGCCATGGGGCTGTGATGAGATTAGCGGTGATTCTACCGTCCGCCGCCCCCCACCCCAAGACTCCTGAACTAATTGTGGGGTGTGGGCCAAGGGAGTCACAGCTTCTAGCCCTGTAAGAATAACTCAGATCTCTGTACCAGGTTTTCAGGTCCTGCCTCAAGCAATGACGTCAAATCTGAGAAGTGTTCTGAGATGAATAAGGACCTTCCCAAGAAACCCAGAGAAAAGGTAAGGCCCGTGTTGTGTTTTGGCACAGATTGTGGAAAAAGAATCGGAAACCTGTTGCGAACGATAAAGCATTATTTGCTTTAATGTTGGGACTTTTTAAGTCCCTTGTGGCATGCTAGGCTGTGATTCCCCGTTCCCTGGTCAGTGCTGTTTATAAACAATGGAATTGTCAGGTATTGATTTTTTGTTGTTGTTCATGAAAGGCGGAGGGAGAGCCCTGGCTTTCCTATACAAGTGCCTGCTTTTATAGGCATCTAAAATTTAAGTTAAAAACTGTTAATAGACGGTCCTTTCAGTTCTCCCTCTGATTTGTCACCCCCTTCCCCACCCTGAACGACTGTCACCTAGTAGTCAAAGAAAGAGGAAAACTACCAGTATTTATATTGCTTAAAAAGCATTTTTATTTAGTCTGTTTAATAAGAAAAAGCTCATAAAACAATTGCTAGGTATAACTGGTTCATGGTTGGTGCTTTCTACAGAGTCTTGTTTTTTAATTAAAAAAAAAAAATGATTGCGGTATCATTGACCTGCAGGAAAGTGTACTTATTTAGCATGTACAAGTTGCTGCATTTTAACATATGTATACACCTGTGAAGCCATCGTCACAATCAAAATAATGAACATTTCCTCACCCACCCACAAAGAAGTTTCCTTTTGCCCTGTATCATTGCTCATCCCTGCCCCTCTCCCCTGGGCAGCCACTGACACGCAGTCCCTCAGGATAGATAAGTTTGCATTTTCTTTACAAATGGAATCAAACAGCATGTGTTCCCTTTTGTCTGGCTTCTTTCACTCAGCATGTTTGTGTTAAGATGCATCCGCGTTGTTGCATATGTCAATAGTTTGCTCCTTTTTCATTGCCGCGTAGTATTCCATCGTGTAGGGCTAGCCCGCAGTTTCTCCATTCACCTGTTGATTTACATTTGGGCTGTTTCCAGTCCTGGAGGCAGGCTTTACAGATAAAGCTGCTATGGATGTTTGTATGCAAGACTGCACACACACACCTGTTTTCTTTTCTCTTGGCTAAAGACCTCGGAGTGGAATGGCTGAATTAGGTTGTATGGTTATGTTTGACTTAAGATACTTGTGCAGAGTTTTAAATATAACCCCAGAGCTGGCTTCCAAAGCCCACTGGTATCTGTCCCATCCCCACTCGGCCCCAGCACCCCTCAGGTCAGAGGTCCACCCTGCATTTTATGACTGGACCTTGTTTCCTTGAAAATGGTTGAGAGAGGGTCCAATTTAAGCCCCTTATATTCACATTACAAAACACCGCAGCAGCAGCACCAGTCCTAGGAAGGCGTCAGTGAAGTGAGGGAAGCAAAATGTTCACAGCCACTGACTCTGGGGGTGGGTCTATGGGGGTTTACTATTTTCTCTGTACTTTTATGTATGTTTGAAAACATTCAGGAAATGAAAAGTTGGTAAGGAAAACCTTGCTTTAAATAGATAAAAATTTCACCTCTTTAAGTAGGCTTATTTTTAATATAAAAAATTATTTTAAAACTAAGTCATACATGAATATCAAATAGGAGTGAAGCATATAAGGCTAAGAGTGGGTTCTTCCCCTGCTCCGCCCACTCCCCTCCATAGCCGATGCTCATAGTCTGATTGCTGTCTTTTCTGGAGCTCTGTCTACGTGTGTGAAAATGCACGCAGACTCCTGTACATTTTTTTTAATGGTCTTATATTGTAAATCCTGTTCTGCAGTCTGCCTTTCTCCCCCAACACCGTCTCTTGTGAGAGTCCTTTGACACCAGGACATTCTGGTAATGTGAAAACCAGAGTTGCATCATATGCAATTGCTTGGCGACTTCAAAATGCATTTCTCCAGTGCCCTCCGATGGCCCTCTCAGCTGGCTCTGCGTCCTTCTGCTTTCACGAGCGGTGCTGCCCTTCTGTTGCCATGGACTTGTGCTCGTGGGCAAAGACAGAGTCCTGGAAGGAAATTGGCCGGGTTAAAGGAAATGAATACTGTAAAGTCTTGTTCAGGATGCCAAATTGCCCAGACGTCACATCCTTTCGTGTTCTCTCCAGTGGCATCTGAGGGCGTCCTTTTGCCACATCCTCCCCCACACTGACTGTTTTCTATCCTTAACAACTTATGGTATCTTGCTGTTTTAATTTTATAAGTAGTCATTTCAGTCACCTCGCCTCTTCCTTTCCATTCTAAATCCTCTAACATCGGATTTATTTCTTCTTCGCAGCAAAAGGAAGAGCACAGTTTGGACGGAGCATCTGTCCCAAGAAGACCCTGGACACGGCAGGAGAAGGTCAGGCAGACAGAGCAGAAAGATGCTTCTATCCAAGACCTGGAAAACGGTCGGGGTGAGAACTCCATGGGGACTCCGGGCCCTTGTGCTGTCACTCCAGAGGATGACGGAAGCTTCCGGACGGTGTGGGCCACGGTGTTTGAGCATCACGTGGAGAGACACTCTGTGGCCGGCCAGTCTGGGCGCTGCCCCTCGGCCACAACCCCGGGTGAGATGGCTGGGACCCACGACTCAGAGTCCAGACCCGGGTCCGAGAGAGGCTCCTGGCCGGGGAAGGTCCCGCCGGGAAAGGCGCACCCCAGGAAGGAGAATTCCTGGTGGTTGGAGAGTCCCGAGGCAGAGAACCTGGGACCAACAGCCCTTCCCAACGGTGAGCCGAAACGGTATCACATGCCCCTCCCGGAAAAATACCCTCTGGGCGAAAAACAGAGCAACCCCTTCCTCAAGCACTCAGAAAATCCCCCCACCTTCCAAAGGATTGAGGCCAAGTACGACATCCTGCACGCAGTGGGGGAGCGCGCGCACAGCGAGGCCGTCTCCACCGCCCCGGAGGGAACGGCCATGACGCTCCGAAGCCGCAGGTCTCGGCTCTCGTGGAGGGAAGGGCAGCTGTCCTATGAGGTTACCCCCGCTGACCCCGAGCGCAGTCTGGAAGGCCCGGTGGGGCCCATCCAAAGGGCCAGTTTGATCTGGGAAGCCCCTGGGGCCCACGAAGCCGGTGGGCCAAAGTCTGACTGTCGGGAACCCAAGGACGCGCCTGGTGGCAACTGCCCATCGCCCAGATGGACGGGCGGGGCGTTGGCAAGTTGGAATAAGGCCACCGTGGTGGGCAGGGAGGAGAAGGGCTTGGAGGTGAGTCCTGTGGCAGCCAGTGAGCGCTCGGCCAGACCCTGTGCCCCCGGGGCTGCCCCTGGGCGGGCAGTGAAGGCTGCTGTCCAGGAGGAGCAGCATGCAGGAGCCGTGAACCAGCCGGGAGGCAGCGTTTTAACGGGAGAAAGGGGCCCACCCCAGGGGCGCTCTCTGGATCCTCCTTCCAGGGCTAAGGACGAGCCCTCTGCCTCGCAAGCAGGCGCGCATCCCCATGTGTTCTCCACGCCGAAAGGCCCGCTCGGTGAGGGTGAGCCAAAGCCGGTCCAGGTGCTGGCGCCGGACGTCAAAATGCGGAAAGGGAGCTCGGACCAGAGGACAGAGCGGTGGCGGCGGCGGACGTTACCCCACAACGTCAAGTTCGATGAATTCAGCTTCCTCGCCCCAGAAGACTCTTCGAAGGTGGAGCAGAGACGAACGGACTATTTGACCCCGACGGCCGATACCTTTAAAGAACCTCCTCAGCCAACCCACGATAGGGCGAAGATGCACCAGGCGAGCCCAGATGTTGCACAGGACAGGACTTTCGTGGTGGTAAAGCGAGGGTCACCTGTGGAACCCAAGGCGACATTTTTCGCAGTAACCTATCAGATCCCTGACACTCAAAGAGCCAAGAGTGTCGTTAAGCCAGGGCCTGCAGATTTGGTGGAACATTCTAGAAAGATGACTCCCCCTCCGTCTCCTCATCCTTTAGCATCTACTTTGGTCTCCCTTAACCACGAAAAGCCCCCGGAGACCCTCGGCAGTAAAAATGGGGCTCAGGGCAGAGAGCGTGAAAACTTAAGCGTTTCAAAGAATCTGAAGCCAAACCACCGGCCGTCATCTCTCAGGACCAGGCCTCTGGATCCTTCCAGCGAAAGAATCATTGACATCGACGCATTATGGACCCATCGGCCACTGGAAGACGTCACTGGTTTTCAGAAGGATCGGAAAGACAGTGGGATCAAGCTGTCCCCCAGGAATGCCCCCCAAACTACCCCGACTTTCAAAAGTCACACGAAAGCCGGCGATTTCGCTGTCAGAAGGAGGACGGATATGATCAGCGAGACATTCCCAGGTAAAATCAAGGATGGCTACAGATCCAGCATTCTGGATATCGACGTGCTAATGGCAGAGTACACTGACCAGTGGGCAAAGGGCCCCGGGGAGGGTAAAGCAGAGCACAGTGGCTCGCCTCCAGAGAGCCCGGGCCAGCCAGGCGCAGTGGAATGGGGTAGAAGGAGTCTGAAAGAGACACCCCAACCCGCGGGTCTTCGGAAACAAGCCAGTTTTACGGACACGAGCCACAGTTCCTCCCCCAGCCCAGGCCAGCCTCCAGCAGAGAGCCCCAGAGCAGTAATGGACACCAGAGTCACCCCACCTCTCTGGGCTCTGCCGTACTCGGCTCCACCTGAAAAATATCCGGGGACCCCTTCTGGCCTCGTGGGCTCCAGGAAAAGCTTCTCGGGAATCACTGAGGATGACAAAAGGGTCTTTAGACAGCATGGCTCAAAGTGTCAGAATCGCCCAGCTGAGTCAAAGACCCCTGGCCGGGAGGCCCTGGGCAGCGAGCCCGGTGTGGCACACAGATCACCCCCCACCGACCTGAGGAAAGGGGCCCCAAGGAGATCCACTGGGAGGGAAGACGAGGGCAGTGGGGCCCAGTGGGGCGACCACCCACGCGGCCCCGAAAGGGCGACACAGGACGTCAAGAGGGCCTATTCCGAGAAGGGTCCCCCAGCCCAGGTCCGAGAGGGCCTGTCCGTCATGCAGAAAGCCAGAGAGCGGAGGCCAGAGCAGCCCAACTGGAGGCACAGCTTCCCTGGAAGGAGTTTGGAGACCAAAGAGACCAACATGGGGGCCTGTCGGCAGGATTCGGGGACTCGAGGCGGCCGCAAGGTGAGTAGAAAGGCTGTCTCAGTTTGGCTGCACTTTGATCAGATACCTGGGCCAGTTTGAGATGTCAAACCTCAGATCCTGTGTGGGCTGGTGGGCACGTGAATGAGCGGAGTGAAGTTGGCTGTAAGACTCTAGGGAGAGGTGGGGATTGCGGCAAAAGGAGAGCACATGCCCTATCTGAAGGGGGAAACTGCTTGCTGCTCGGGTCCCACTGATTCTTGGCACACAAGAATTCTGGCCCCATGTAGGCCGATCTGTTTTACCAAGATTCTGAAAATCCAGATTTTCATGTATACCCATCATGCTTGAACTTTTGTGAACATTTGAGGACTGCTTGTTGGATGAGTAAATGAATGGTCTATTTGAGCCACATTGCAGTCCTTCGAAGAGTGATTGTCATACCTTGAGCCCTGCTGGAACCAGGCCCCGAGACAAGGCTTTGGATGCAAGTAGTTTGTTTAGGACCTGGCCATAGGAAGAACTTGCAGTGGGAGTGGAGCAGTGAGGTAGGATAGGAAAGGAAGGTGAGAAAGATGCATCCTCAAGCAGATTGTCACTGTGGGTAACTGAAGCACAGTCCCACTGGGTACCTCTAGGGGGCAGCATAGAACAAGCTTCCGAGTTGTCCCACCCAAGGGGCAAGGGACCTCGGTATTTATTTTCCAGTTCCCATCCGTCCTTGGCTGAAGTTGTCCCTGTGGTTTTTTAACTCTCGGAGGCTTCCATCCTGTCTGGCCTCGTGCTCAGTGGTGGAGAGAACACCCTCATGCAGTGGGATGCTGTTGCCATTGGTGCATATTCGAGTGTTGGGCAAAGTACTGATTATGTTTGCTGTATAAGAGAGGGTAAGTAACTTGTCTTGGGTCACACAGCAGCAAGTGATAGAGCCAGTGTTTGAACTCGGGTCCGACCGAATGCCCAAGCTTTCTAGAGTGGTGAATGAGGTCCTGTGGCAGGTAATGAAGAAATCCAAGGCACGGGATGCATCCTTAGGAGGTTTTGATCTCAATGGGGAGATGAAACATAATGATCCAAGACCAGAAAACGATACAGTGCAGAGTGAAGGTCTGGAGAAGAGGCCTGGAAGTGTCCTAAAAGAGCTACTGAACTTGAGCCTCACCTTGAGCCTGGACCTGAATTTGGATTGGCTGATAGGAGAGGTGAGGGCATCCTTGGCAGGGGCACAGCGTATGCAAGGGTTTGGAGGTGGGAAAAAGCCTGGCATGCTCTGGGGAACTGTGGAAGCTGGCTTAGTGCCCCGTGTGTGATGTGGTTGTAAGAACATATCGGTGGCATCAGCAAACCAGGGCTCAGATCCCACCTCTGCCACCTGCTGATGGAGAGATTAGAGGCAAGTCCTTTCTCCACCCCGAGCGTCAGTGGCCTTTTCTCTAAATAGGAGAGGAAAATGGTAATAGCAATAGAGATTGTGAAATGAGGGTTCGCCTAAGGTCTCCGAGCAGGGAAGCGGTAGAGTTGGTCTTGGATCCCACGTGCCTTCCCCAAGGGGCCAAACTTATTTAACCACTATGGCCAGGATTATTTAGTGGCTCCACCACCACTCACCAGCTGAGTACAGCGGAGCACCTCCCCTCTCCGAGCCTCAGTTTTTCCTCCCTGGAGTGACCAAGAGTCCAGGCCTCCAAGCATTGCTAGTTGGCAGAACTGAGATAAAGCACCTAGCAAGAACCAGGTAACTCTTGGCCAGGACCAGCTCATCCTCCCTCCCTGCCTGCAGGCTCTGCAGAGGCACCTCCAGAGCTGCTATTGTGGGAGTCGTGGGAGAGGAAAGGTGGGAAAGGGAAGAGGCCATGGAAATGTGATACTTAATCTGCTCGGGCAGTGGTGGCGGACTGGCAGGGGGCAGTCAGGGCGTACAGTGGGGGAAGGGTGCCTGGGCTCAGCTCTGGGCCCCACCCGGCCTTGGATGCTGGCCCAGGGTGCTCAGGCCCCAGGAGCCTGGTTGTCAGGGGATCCGCTTTCTCACCAAAGGATCGGGGAGCCTTGGACCAGCTTCCTGTTTTTCTCTTCTTTCTTGCCCAATGACCCTCTGTTCTTCATCTTAAAAAAAAAAAAAAGAAGCATTACAGAAGTACTAACTGTTGGTTGCTAAAAATTCAAACCTTACAAGGGGTATAAAATAAAAGGCGAGTGTCCCCCTTTAACCTCCTTGCCTGTCCCCTCTCCCACCAGATTCAGCTGCTGTCACAATTTTGATGTCCTTTGGAACTTCTCCATACTATACCAGCCACTTACCAACCAATATTTATAAACTTCACTTTTTCCTAATTGCAGAAGTAGTGAATGCTTGCATCAAAATCCAAAATATAGAAATATATCGTTTAGAAGGAGAGTTTCCCCAAAGGCTCTCAACAGCAGTGAGCCTGAGCCTGGCGCATAAGCCAGGGCACACCTTCCAGGTAGGTTTTGCTTTCTCGCTGTGTGTATGAACCGTGGGTACTCAACCCCTGGTGATTTGGGCCCCCAGGACACAGTGGTACTGTCCAGAAACATTTTTTTTCTGTCTACAAGTGGGTAAGAGGTTGCTGCTAGCTTCTAGTGGGCAGGCTGCTTGATTTCCTCCAATGCCTAGGAGACAGCCCCACACCTTAAAAGAAAAAAGAATAATTTTTCACTAAATGTCCCTAGTGTTGAGGGTGAGAAACCCTGCTCTGGACACAGATATGGATCCAGGTAAATAGATATATAGTTATAGATACATGGCAACATTCTACGTAAAATCTGGCAACTTGCCTTTTTCAATGGTGTTGATACATACATAATCACCTCATTATTATCATTATTATTATTTTTTGCATGGGCAGGCACCAGAACCGAACCTGGGTCTCCAGCATGGCAGGCAGGAATTCTGCTGCGGAGCAACCATTGCACCGCCCACCTCATTACTTTTAGTGGCTGCAGAATATTTTATTATGTTGCTGAACCCTAATTGATCTACCTAGACCCTTTCTGATGGATTTTGGGTTGGTTTGAACTTTTGCGTTTAAAACAGGGATATAACAAAGGAACATGTTTTTGTACATATTTGCTCCATTGGGTGAGGGTTTCCTGATTCAGTCTATTCTGCTTACGTACCCCATATGGGGTATGATTGTAATTGGTGGTTTCATTCATCTATTCATCCATCCATTCATTCATTCATTAGTTTTTTTCCTCCTCTAACATTTATTGACACTTTGTGCCAGACTTAATTATAGAATTTAATTTAATTAAATTATTTATTTTAGTTCTTAAAGAGATGGTCGTTTCACAAGGTGCAAAAAATACTTAAAGGCATAGAATGAAAATTCCCCCCAGACCCCCCGATCTGTGATCCTCACAACTTTTTTACCCAAAAACCACTTTTTTGTCCAAATTCCTTTAGGGTTTCTTTCTGGGAACACAAGCAAATATGAATGCATATTCTTATATTTTTGCCTCCCTTTCCATAAAACAGAGGATTTTCTACACAAGTGGTTGCAACTTTGGCCGCATTTGGGAGTCTCATGGGGAATCCTAAAAGATGCCAATGCTTGGGCCTTAGCCCGCCCAATCAGATTGGAATTTATGGGGGTGGGCCCCAGACTTCATTTGAAAAGCTATCAGGGAAATCAAAATACAGGGTAAAGGATGATATGGTCTATATTTTAAAATTTCAACTTCTGTATGAGACCATTGTAAAAGCTATATAGTTATATAGTCACCTTCAAAAATCATGGCTACTGAAACACAGTTCAACAGTTTCAGGTACTTCCCTCCAGCCACTTCAATGCACCATAAACTAAAAAGGTATATCTATATAATGCATAAGAATAACCTCCAGGATAACCTCTCAACTCTGTTTGAAATCTCTCAGCCACTGAAACTTTATTTTGTCCCATTTCTCTCTTCCCCCTTTTGGCCAAGAAGGTTTTCTCAGTCCCATGATGCTGAGCCCTGGCTCATCCCTGAGAGTCATGTCCCACAAAGGACCAGGGAAATTTACACACCTGGGAGTCATGTCCCGTGTAGGGGGGAGGGCAGTGAGTTCACCTGCCAGGTTGGCTTAGAGAGAGAGGCCACATCTGAGCCACAAAAGAGGTTCTCTGGGGGTGACGCTTAGGCATAATTATAAGTGGGCTTGGCTTTTTCTTTGCAGGAATAAGTTTCATAGGGGCGAACCCTGAGATTGAAGGCTCAGCCTATTGAATTGGTTGTTCCCACTGCTTGCGAGAATGTCAGGAATTCCCCAGATGGGGAAGTCTAATATTTCCTCCTTTCTCCCCAGTGCCCCAAGGAGATATATAAAAATATTTTTTTATTCTCTGACCAAATTACTCTGTGATATATTGGGGCATCACACTGACCTATACAAACCAACAAGATCTCACTCCCTATTCAAGATTCCATGTAATTATGGTCTTCTGATAAACTGACCATACAAGTTAAATTAGATAATACACCACCCAAAATATAAGTTTTGCCCCAAATAAACATCTCTCCTTTTGGTCTCACATAGAAGTTGGGGGTTTAAAATATAGACCATATCATCCTTTACCCAGTCTTCTGATTTATTTTAGTCCTATCCAGATTAGCTTCATTCATATCTCTAGTTGAAGTCTGGTCGCTTTTTCAACTTTTTAAACAGTTGCTGTATGGGGTAATTCTGGCATTCATAGCTTCAGGGCTCTAACGCCGAGTCTCAGGTGTCACCCAAATACCCAAAGTTTCAGGGAATAGCCAGGCTATGCACAAATAGTTCAGCATCTCAGAATTTAGAAATAACAGTTACAACTCCAGAATCGATGTGACTGCTGTAAGAGCTCACAATCTAGGAACCTTTATAATGGGCCCCGACCTGATAACCCATGCTCTCGACTTCAGTTCTCCAAGTTTGTATATTATAGTTAGTCTATGTAAGTGAGGCATGATAATATTTGTCTTTTTGTTTCTGACAGTTCATTCAGCACACTATCCTCAAAGTTTACTCACTTAAACTTGCATGCCTCACAACTTCATTCCTTCTTGCAGCCGCTCAGTAGTCGGTTGTATGTTTACCCCACAGTTCCCCCTTCCATTCCTCAGTCATTGGACCCTTAGGCCACGTCCATCCATTGCAAATCAACTCTGCCACCATAAACACCAGTGAGTAGCCTGGATGCTTGAGGATGATTGTATAACCACATAGCTTTTACAGTGTGACCATGTGATTATGAAAACTTTGTGGCTGATACTTCCTTTATCCAGGGTATGGACAGATGAGTAAAAAAATAAAGAGAAAAAATAAATACATAATGGGGAGGGATAAGGGAGAAAATTGGGTTGATTGCCATCAGTGGTGTGTTAGTTAGATTCAGTTGTCAACTTGGCCAGGTGAGCACACCTAGTCTTGTTGCTGCGGACATAAGCCAACGGTACGTGAACCTCATCTGTTGCCAATTGCATCTGCAGTCAGCTAGGAGGCGTGTCTGCTGCAATGAGTGACGTTTGGCTTAATTGGCTGGTGCTTAAATGAGAGAATGCAACGTAGCACAGC
>PVIY010052376.1:0-15197 GCA_004026745.1 Myrmecophaga tridactyla
CCCATCCCGCCGCACAGACCCTCTGCTTCTCCCACACCAGCCCCCTCCCTGCCCCTCCGCCTCCTCAGGCATGCCCAGGCCTCAGGGCCTCGGCCCTGTTGTCACTTCTGCCGGGACCCCTGTTCCCCCAGATGTCTTTCCCAGAGCCCCTCCAAACATACTATATACCTATTCATTGTTTAATGTCTCCCGGAGGAGACACGAGCTCCACGAGGGCAGGGACCCTAGTTGTGTCACCATCGTTGTTGTACAGGCTCCACAAGTATTTGCTGAATGGATGATGCCGGCCTTCTCCCGGCCGTTGGGGGTCGAGGCCCGGCTGTTCCCCAGCGGTGCTAGCGGTGACGCCCCCAGGCCTGAGGCCACCTGGCAACCATTTATCCGAGATGCCCACAGCTGCCTTCTCTCGGCGCTTCTTTTCACCTTCTTCTTGAGGCCTCCTTTCTTCTAAAATCCACCCCTAACCCCGGGTGTCACGCTTAGAAAGGAAAGCCTCTTACTAAGCTGTCAAATACCCCAGGCTTTGGGTCACCTAAAGGCTGTTCCTCTCCCTTCCCGTGCGTCTGTCTCACAGATGAGGCGTTTTTCAGCGGTGACAATGGAGTGGATTTACTGATTGAAGATCAGCTGCTGAGGCATGACCACCTGCTGACCAGCACCCCCCGCAGGCCAGCGGCCGCCCATCGGGGCGCGGCTGTGACGACGGACCCGAGCTCCCGGCCCACACCCCTGCCCTCGGCGCCCCCCGCGGCCTCCGCCTCGGCGCCCGGCCTCCCTGGGCCGCCCCCCTCCGCCTCGGCTGAGCGCCTCCCGCCCCCACCGCCGGCCGCCTCTGCGCCCGCGCGCCCCCCGGAGCAGCCGGGCCTGCACCCGCCCACACAGGCGCCCGCCACCACCGTGGCACAGACGGCTGCCCTGCAGCCTCCGGCCCCCACGGCCCCCACCACGGTCAGGACAGACTCCCCGGGGGATGCCGCCTCCATGGCCCCCACGGCGGTCAGGACAGACTCCCCGGGGGATGCCGCCTCCACGGGCCCCACCGCAGTTAGGACAGACTCCCCGGCGGATGCTGCCTCCACGGCCCCCGCGCCCCCCGCGGCGGTCAGGACAGACTCTCCGGGGGATGCTGCGACCCCGGGGCGGGGCTCCATCCCTCCCAGCCCCACTCTCAGCCCCCAGGAGGAAGATGACATCCGCAATGTCATAGGTGAGTGGGTCCCGCTGGCCTTGAGTCTTCTCCTGGTCAGCTCAGTGAAAAGGCTGAGCCTGGGAACGGGGTTGAAAGGACAGCAGGGAGCCAGATGGTCAGACTTCTTCATAAAGAAGATGGAGTGCCACATGGGCCAGTGGATGGCTTTTAATAGTTGACAGAGGCCCAATCAGCTTTAACATCGTGGGTTTTTGTATACAAAATGTGCAAGTGACAAGACTAGGAGCCTCCTTTTTCTAAATATATATATATATATATATACACACACACACATATATATATATATATATATATACACATATATATATAAACTAATAAAGCTAAGCTCTAGCCTTCATTACTTAATTTAAGAAACACCTGTCAAGCGCTCTCTGTGTACTAGGCTTTGTGACAGGTTATAAAGGTATTTGGAGGTAACTCAGTCAAGTTTTCTGCAATGAGTTTACCAGGCCACGCTATAACAAGGGATTATTATTGGGAGGAAAACCCAGAATAATAGCAGAGTGGGAGCTGAGAAATAACCAGTGCAAATGACTCCCAGGACAAAATCTCACAAGCCCCGGCTGGACTAACCTACAGCAAGAAGGAAGCTTGGGGGCAGGCCATGGTGGCTCAGCAGGCAGAGTTCTCGCCTGAGACCGGGGTTTGATTCCCAGTGCCTGCCCATGCCCCCCCCCCCCCCAAAAAAAAAAATAAATAAAGAGGAAGCTTGGGGCCAGAGAGGTTGGGCTAGGGGCTGGAGAGGGTGCTTTCTCTTTTCTTCTCCTGAGATGGGAAGAAGCTAATCGCAGAGTAGGAAGCAGATTCCTCGCTGCAGGCATGATTGAATCTGAAGCCGAGGAGTCCGGCTCAGTTTCTGCAGAATGCCCTAGAGTCTGAGCGGAGACTCCCGTCACTGGGCTGCTGCAACTCCGTGCTCTCGGGACTGCAGCCTGGGGCTGGCCCTCTTCCCTTCCCCCTCTGCTGTGGGACCCCCCAATCTCTACTGCTTCACCTAGTTTGAACACTGAGGGTGCGGAACTGCGCACCCTGTCTACAGGCAGTGGTGTTGGCTGGTCCGGCTGCCCTTCCCGTCGGTGGCTCCCTAGCCAGGAATTGAGTTCCCCAGTGTCCCCATAACCCACCTCCAGGCCGGTCCCAGCACCCAGAGCCTCTCCCCATTTCTGCCTTCCCTTTAATGCACCAGAAAGGCCTTATCTGGTGCACTTCCCAACCTGTACCTTTCTGGGGCTCTGAGGACTCCGCATCCTCCAGCAGCCAGACTGGGGTGCTAATATGTCCGCGGGCAGGAGGAAGCTCTGTCCTCGCAGCCATTTACCTGGAGGTGGGAGCTGGGAGACGGTTTCTCTTGTTACTCAGTATTCTATTTAATAACACCATCGTGTGGGGGATTGATGCTCTGTGTCCGGTTTGAGATTCTGCTGAAAGACTAGCATGTCGAGTTTTTCCAGAAGAGCTGGGGCTCTTACCTCTTGTGTCTACTGCAGAAAAAAAACACAGGGACGTGGACGCAGATGTAGTCTTTTCAAATACCAACGGGTAAAAAGAGGGAGTGGCTCAGAAAAGAACAAGGGTTTGGCTGTTTGGCCGGTGTGGAATTTTGGAAGTCGTTTGTTTTCAAGAATCATTTGTAATCATTTGCTGTCAGGTGCCTCCTTGAGACTGGCCTTGGGTGTGGATGGGATTTCCTTACTAGGAACCTTCTTTGTCGATCCTCTGTTCCTGGTGGAGTGACACCGTGATGTACTGACATCTCCTAGTCGTTGGTTAAATTAAAATCATTTGGCTGAAACAGACACAGGCTACCCTGTGAAAGCTTGTTGACTGTTGATGAGTCTTGAAATTTGATTTTGAGCTCTTTAAGATGTGCTTTTAATGGGGCTCCTTTCAGAAGAAACATCTTATCCCAGGGTTTCCAAACCTGGTTTCGAGATATCTTAAACTGTCTCCCCTTATCCTCAGGGGAGTGATAAAATTCTCAGACCAACTCTAAAAACAAGTCAATCAGAATTGGCTTTTCATTGTGAAAACAAACATTGGGCCATCGGTAGCTCTGGGACTGGGAGAAGAGAGAAGCTCGGTGGTCAGGGTGGGGGCTTGTGGTGGGACTGCGTGGGGCGCCGCCCCCTCCTGCAGCTGGGGCGTGGGGAGGTCTGTGCAGGCTACTGCCGAGAAGTCAAGCTTTTGTGCCACGTGTCCAGGGCTTTGCAGGCTCCTGGACACTCAACAGCTGCGATTCCTGATGTGCTTCTTAGAAGGAGCTAGTTTGGGGTTGGGAGTTGGGGGTGGGGAGGGAAACAGAGGACAATCCCAGAGAGAGTGTGTCTCCTAGTCGAATCTGGGAAATATGCTCAGTGAAGACTGTCTCCCCCACAAGCACACGACCTCAGCGATCCCGAGCTTGGCCAGGCCCTCTGGCCGTGGGCGTGAGCCGCGGGGCCTGGCTGCTGGGGTCGGGGAGGCTGCTCTGAGCAGCCAAGGAAGGCAGTGCTGGCCAGGCAGGGTCGTCGCTTTCCGGTCTCCACTGCAGCCAGACTAGGGAGCATGAATTTTCACAGTGGCTACCCTAAGTCACTGGTCAGGAATCTGCCCCCGGATAAATTTAAGGCTCCTTCTGGTCTCAGTCTCTTTGCTGTTTCACCCCCACCCCATCCCCCCTCGCCCCGAACCATTTAGAAATTCAGCCCTCTTATAATGCAGGAGGTTTAGGCCCTAGAAGTGAGAATATAAAGTGGTGGAGAAATGAAGTGTAAGCCTTTTTGCAGGAGTGAAGAGCCCACACCCTAATTTATTCAGCACCACACTGCACTAGGCTGTGAAAAGCCAAAGGGAGTGAGACTTGGGTCCCCCGTCAAGGAGCTGAATGCCCGTAGTGGGCTGGTGGGTGAGGAAACGCCGCGGTGCATGTGTTGGACATGACAGGGGATGATAAGTGGTCCGGGGGAGGCAGCCATCCATCAGACTGTGCTGCTCCACCTTGAAGGGTGGTCACTAGTTCATAATGCTCAGGGGGTAACACATGCCCAGGTGGGTTTGGGGAAGTAAAGGGAGCCCCAGAGCATGGATGTGATCATAATGGCGAACTGGAGTATTCTGAGGTAAGACGGTGGGAGCTGGTTACTAAAGGAAGGAGATGTTCAGACTTAATTCCAAAAGTGATAAGGAGGATTCTAAGTAAGGGGACAATATTCCAATTTGATCATTCAAAGAAAAGCATTAGGCATGATGTGCTGTGCTTTGGGTTTTGAGAGTGCAGACAGCTGAGGCAGGCAATCATGCATATGAGACCAACGCATAAACCTAATTTCCACTTGGGGTGGTGGGCATTGTGGTGAAGGGCTGTGTAGGAGGACACCGTAGGCCACAGAGAGGCCCTTAAGGTAGCCAGGGATTCTCTTTTGAAATGAGATGCTGACAGAACCGAGTCTTGAAGAACGCCCTCCAGTGTGGTTGCACCATTCTACGTCCCCAACAACAGTGAATAAGTGTACCCATTTCTCCACGTAGTCTCCAGCACTTGTTGTTTCTGGTTTGTTTGTTTGTTTTTTAATAATGGCCATTCTAGTAGGTGTGAGATGATATCTCACTGTGGTTTTGATTTGCATTTCCCTCATAGCCAGTGGAGTTGAGTATCTTTTCATATGTTTTTGAGCCATTTGTATTTCCTCTTTGGAAAACTATCTGTCCTTATCTTTTGCCCATTTTTTAATTGGGTTGTTTGTCTGTTTGTTGTTGAGCTGTAGGATGACTTTATATATTCTGGATATTAAACCCTTATCTGATATGTGGTTTCCAAATATTGTCTTCCATTTTTTAGGCTGCCTTTTTATTTTTCTGATAAAGTCCTTTAATGCACAAAAACGTTCAATTTTGAGGAAATCCCATTTTTCTAGTTCTTCTTTCATTTCTCATGCTTTGGGTGTAAGGTCTAGGAAACCAACTCCTGTCACAAGATCTTTAAGATATTTCCTTACATTTTCTTCTAAAAGTTTTATGGTCCTAGCTCTAATGTTTAGGATTTGATCCATTTTGTGTTAATTTTTATATAAGGTATGAATAAGGGTCCTCTTTTATTCTTTTGGATATGGATATTGAGTTTTCCAAACTCCATTTTTTGAAGAGGCTGCTCTGTCCCAGTTGAGTTGGCTTGACCACCTTATCAAAGATCAATTGTCTATAGATGAGAGGGTCTATTTATGATTATTCAATTTGATTCCATTGGTTAGTATATTTGTCTCTATGCCAGTACCATGCTGCTTTGACCACTGTAACTTTGTAATGTGCTTTAAAGTCAGGTGGTTTGAGACCTCCCACTTCATTCCTCTTTCTCAAGATATTTTTAGCTATTCAGGGCACCCTGCGCTTCCAAATAAATCTTGTTATTGTTTTTTCTATTTCTTCAAATTTACCACCCTATTATTAACACCTTGCATGTGTTGTAGATTTGTTATAATTCATGAAAGAACATTCTTATACTTGTACTATTAACTATAGTGCATCATCTACAATAGGGTTTACTGTGTTATATGGTCTTATGTTCTCTCTTTTAATTTTTATTCTAGTAACGTATACTACCTAAAGTTTCCCCCTTTAACCACATTTGCCTATATAATTCAATGCTGTTAATTACACCCACGATAATGTGCTATCCACCAGTGATTTCCAAACCTTTACAATCAACCTAAATGGAAATTCTATACAAATTAAGCATCAGCTCGCCATTCTCTAACCCAAATCTATCCCCTGGTAACCTATATTCTAGATTCTAACTCTATGCTAACTCACCTATTTTTATTTCACTTCTTGACACACACATATCCCCCAATACTCTCTCTACCTTTAGCTTGCTGATCAGTAAGGAAGGACTGAAAGAAAAAAGAACTATGATATTTTCATTTGCTAATGGTGCTGGAATGCAATATACCAAAAATGGGTTGGCTTTTATAAGGGGGATTTATTAAGTTACAAGTTTAAAGTTCTAAGGCCATAAAAATGTCCAAACTAAGGCATCCAGAAAAAGATTCCTTGACTCAAGAAAGGCCAATGGCATCCGGAAAACCTCTGTCAGCTGGGAAGGCACAGGGCTGGTGTCTGCATCCTCTCCCAGCTTCTGGTTTCAGACAGCTCTCTCAGCCACTGTGTATACTTCTGGCTTCTGGCTTACTTAGCATCTCATGGAAAGGCATATGGCAATGTCTCCTGGGCTCTGTATCTCCAAACATCCATGTCTAGGTATCTGCTTTCTCTGTCGGTACTCCAAGCATCTCCTTCAGCATTCCAAATATCTCCAAATATCTATGTCTATGTCACTTCTGAACTACCTCCAAAATGTTTCCCCTTTAAAGGCCCCCAGTAATCAAGACATACCTTAAATGGACAGAGTCATATCTCCATCTAGTCAAAAAGTCACACCCACAATTGAGTGGATTACATCTCTATGGAGACAATCTAATCAAAAGTCTTACCCACAGTTGGGTGTGTCACATCTCCATGGAAACAATCCAATCAGAAGTTCCACCCTGCAATATTGAACTAGGATTAAGAAACATGGCTTTAAATGTTCCAAGAAATAATCATGATGATGAATATGCAACTATGTGATGATATTGTGAATTACTGATTATATATGTAGAACGGAATGATCAAAATAGGAATGTTTGCATTTATTTGTTGTTTTTTTTTTTGGTATATAAAAAAAAGAAAAGAAAAGAAAGAAACATAGCTTTTCTGGGGGTACATAACAATTTCAAACCATCATATATGGGTTGCCATATGCTTTGGTTTATTAAAGTTTCCAGAAAGCCATATACCAGAAATGGAATAGCTTTTTTAAAGGGGAATTTATTATATAACAAATCTACAGTTCTAAAGCCATAAAAAATACCCATCCAGAGAAAGGTAACTTGACTTAAGAAAGGCTGATGTCTGTCACATAGGAAGGCACATGGCTGGCATCTGCTGGTCCTTGTTCCTGGTTCCATTGCTTCCAGCTTCTGATGCCAATGGTTTCCTTTCTAAGCATCTGTGGGCCTTCACTTAGCTTCTTTGGGACACAAAACTCTGGGTTCTGGCTTGCTTAGTGTCTCATGGAAAGTCATATGGCGATGTCTGCTGGGCTCTGTCCAGGTCTAGGCATCGGCACTCTAAGCATCTCCAAACATCTGTGTCTCTTTTAGCCCTGAAGCAACTGTTCTACAAGCATCTGCATCTGAAGTTTCTCCAAAATGTCTCCTCTTTTAAAGGACTCTAGTAAATTAATCAGGACCCACCTTGAATGGGTGGAGTCACATTTCTATCTAATCAAAGGCCACACCCACAGTTGGGCAAATCTCATCTCCATGGAAGTAATCCAATCAAAGTTTCCCACCCTAAGAGTAGGTCTGGCCCCACAAGTTTAGATTATGATTAAGATATGGCTTTTCTCAGGTACATAATCATTTCAGACGGGCACACCCTATCTTTCCCTTTCCTTCTATCTCATTTTCTGTAGAAGTGATTGGCTAATGCAGGGAACTAGCACACCCAAAACAGGAGATGATACGGTTCCTTGGTCATTTGTGTTTTCAAAATGTCATTGCCTTATTTCTGAGTTCAAAGCAAATTCTGGCTCAAAGAGAAAGCATAGCTTCGGAGACTGTCAGCACTCACTTACTCAATGACAGAGGTGTCACCTCTGTGCTTTTCCTGTACTGACGTTGAGCCTAGGGGGAGCACCTGGACGTCTGTGCTTATGGAACATAACAAATGCTATGTGAAAACTGACAGCAAAGAATGTACAAGAGAATATTGTGTTCTCTTCTGAGCAGACACCTGCTTCATTGTCCTGTACGTCTTCACTTATAAAACAAAGTTCAAAGATAAAATTATCAGGAATCTCAAGACGGCAACAGCAGAGCATTGAACCAAGCATGGACCCTTAGAGTGTGGGTCCTGTGTGACTGCATGGGATGACCCCCTAGAAAGCCAGCCCTGAGCACGGCACCTGGGATGAGCAAAAGATCTCAAGTTGGCAACCTGAAGGCTGAATTCATCCCAAGATAGGCTGTTGCACTTTTGAATGTGAATGCCTTCAGGTAGGACTGCTCTTCTGGTTCACCGCAGTCTCCACTGCTGCCTGGTGTCTCACACTCAGCCTGCTGTGCTCATTTTCAGTTCCTGGCTGGTCCCCAGAGGCATTTGAGGGTGAGGCCTCTGCAGGAAGGTAGATGGCAAGAAGTAAAGGTGGAGGTGTGGGAGGGGCCAGTGTGCTAGGCTAGGGACTTTGGGCTTCACTCAGTAGTTGGTGAGGAGGAGTTAGTCATGGTTTTAAGCAGATGGGTGGGACAGTTAGAAGGAGGCAGAGATGGGCCAGAGAGACCAAATGGTGTAATTGGAGTGATCCAGGCAAGATGCAGTGAGACCTAAACTAAGTCACAGGTGGAGGGAAAGGACCACGGAAGTGGAAGATGGAGGAAACAGAATGGATGCGACTCAGCAACCAGTTGGAGTGTGGGTGGAGAAGGGGATGTTGAGAATGATGCCCTGGCTTCTGGCTTGGTTAATGTGTGGCGTGCCGTGCCCTTCTCTAGGCCCACCAGTACAGGAGGAGCAGCCTGTGAGCCAAAGCACATGAATTTCATTTTTAATCCATTAAGCTTGAAGAACCAATAGCCTGCCTACCCAGGAGAAAAATGTCTAATAGGCAAATTGGATGCGTGGTGCTCAGAAACAAGGTCTGGGCTAGAGACACTTTTAATTGTCATCGGTGGGAGCTGAGGCTGCCCAGTAAACAAGGGAGTCGTGAGAAGAAAAGAGGCTAAAAGAGGATGTCTAAAGGATGACCTTTAATAGGTGGGCAGAAAAAGAGAAACCAGATGAAGGGATGGAGGAGGCTTGTCGGGGAGGTGTGTGGGGACCTGGAGACAGAGGTGTGTGAAAACTCAGGGAGGAGAGGCTCTCCCGAAGTGTCCCCTGGGTGGGTGGAGAGGAGTGTGGTGGGTGGGGGAAGTCGTCCCTGGATGGAGGGAGAGGGGGGTGGAGCAGGGCAGCCCCCAGTATTTTGACTAAAAAGACCAGAAAGAATCCCCTGGACTAGACAATGAATGAGCATCTGGTGCCTTGAAGGCAGCAGCCAGGTTGAGGGGCGTGGGAAGGGCTGCTCGGCACTAGGGAGAAGTGGGGAGAGGATGGCAGGGGAGGCTTGCCAAGCAAGGGTCACAATTGGAGCAGGAGAGCGTTTGCTGAATTAGTTTTGAAAGGTAGGCAAGATTCAGGCAAGCTTACCTTGAAGGGAGAAGAGCCCCTCCTTGCCAGACCTTTCTGACCTTTGAGGCAAGACCAACCTGCCTCCCTTTATTGAAGATCAAATGAGTTAATGCACAGAAAGTGCTTAGTAAATGTTAGCTGTCGCCATCACTGTCATCCTTTGCCCCCCTGCTTGGGGGACAAATTCTAAGATGAGTTGCAGACAACACTCTGTCTTCTCTGCAGCTTCCTTTGAACTCCCTCATCTTTCTCTCATTACTCTTGAAGAGAAGCAAACATGTAGTGTCTTCTCCCAGAGGCTGACGTTGGCTGCCAGTAGCGGGAGCATCTGTACAGCCCCAGGTTCTCAGGCCGTGGTAATGACTCTGGTCTTGTGGTTTACTGACCTTCCTCTCTTACCCTTGTCTGTCCTGCCGTCACTGCCTGGCTCCGTCCCCCTGGCATGTCGGTTCTGGGATCCTGGGTGTCAGGACTGAGACTGCAAGCAGGGGCTCCCCTCTTCCTACAGAAATAAGGGTTCTGGCCCTTACCTGAGAAGGTGACTCCATTTGTATTTGCCGCCCTAATTAAGGGACCTCTGAAAGGGGATGGGCCATTACCCTGGATTATCCAAGGGTGTCCTAACAGATTGTCATAAACCTAAAACAACAGAAGTTTATTCTTTTACTGTTCTGAAAGCCAGAAGTCCAGAATGAGACTCGCAGGGTTAAGATCAAGGCGTCGGCAGGGGAGAACCTGCTCCTTACCTTTCCCAGCGTCTGGTGCAGCCTGAAGTCAGTCACACAGGTGACTCCGGGGCTTGCGGCTACTTCTCTCCAACCTCTGCTTCCATCGTCACATTCGCTTTTCCTCTTTTGAGCTTGAATCTCCCCATGCCTCCCTCTTATAAGGACACTTGTGATTACATTCAGGACAGCCCTGGATAATCCACGATCATGACCCAACCCCTTTCAAAGGTCTCTTAAATCATGGGGCCTGGGGCCTGGGGCTCTTCAGGGCCATTCCTGAGCCCCTATTCAGTCATCAGAGTGGGTTCTCCAGGCAGCCTGGGAAGTGGGCAGGGCGTGGATAACACCCATTTTACCACTGAAGAAATCAGAGCTCTGTAACATGAAGGAGGCAATGCAGATGTTGGAGGCAGAACTGGATTTTCCCTCTAGTTTTGTCATTTTCTGAGTGTGAGACTTCCGATTATTTTCTCCTCCTTCAGAGCCTTTTTGTTGGTTCATCTGTTAAATGGAGACCTTAGCACCTGCCCACGGGGCTGCAGGGCTGGATGCACTAGAGGGCACGAGGGCGCAATAAACCAGGGTCATTGCCAGGGTCGTCTCGCTGCCGGTTCCGGAGACCTGCCCGAGGCAGCCCATCAGTGGCAGGGCCAAGGCCAAGGCCAAGGCATCAGGTGCGCTTGAGACACATTTGCAACCCCCACTGGGGCCCCTGTTCTTTTTATTTTTGGCCACATGGGGCCAGTTTATTGCAGGTAAATCCTCTTTCTCTCTCTTTTTGTCCATTTTTCCATAAAGAAAATTAACACACTTGCGCGCTCACACACATACCCAAAGGGGAGCAGGGATCCAGAAACATGAGGTGGGGGTAGGACATGGCCTCCCTGCTTAGGTGCAGGCCTTGGGGAGCTCCTCCAAAGGCTCCCCTTCTTCAGGGCTCAGCACCTGGTCCAGCATCTCTAGAGATCGAGGAGGCAGTGGGATATTGCAGGGCTTCTGTCCTCCTCCCACTGCCTCCAGGTGAGATCTCCAGAGGTCCCAAGCTTAAGAGGGGAGGGCCCCTGTTCTTGCAGAACCTCGGTGCTGAGGGAGGGCCTAGAAGGGGCTAGGGGTGGGGGCTGCCCAGATGAGTCCTGGCTTTAGGAGCCTGTCCGAAGTGCCCAGGTCTGAGCAGAGAGGGAGCAGAGCCGTGGCAACCCCATTCCAAGCCCTGACCATGTGATAAGCCTCAGCCTACATGGCTGTTTGTGGGGCTTTGGGGCATGGGCTGGAAGGAGACCCCCAACATGGAGTTGCCGTCCTGGCTGGATTCTGCCAGGGGACGGGGCATGTAGAAATGCCCCTCCTTGAGAGTGCAGATGGAGAGCGGCTCTGCTGGCAGCTGGGGCCCCACTCCGTGCCAAGGAATGAGATATTTTCCATCAGACCTCTGCTGCCCGGGCTCAGCCAGAGACTTCTACTTTATTGTCTTCAACAGATGAGCTCAGTTGGGGAATGAGGCATTGGCTGGTGGGTTCTGTTGTTTGTCTTATGGAGACCGAATCCCTCCCCTCTCTCACAGACCTGGTCCTAATAAACCCCGCACAGAGACGCTTAAGTCCTGCCAACTGCACCCAACTGTGGGTCCTGCCTGGAAAACAGTGCTCAGCCCATTTCCCCCACCGTTGCCCCAGACCCAGGGCTGAGGCACAGCTGCCTATGCCCCATCCTGCCAGATGCAAGGCTGAGGCCTCTCACTTAGCCCCCATCCATGGGAGCAGAAGGATGGTAGAGGGAACAGATTGAACAGTGTAGAAATGGGGTAGCCTGGAATTTAGAGAACCCTGAATCCAAACTGTAAACTTTTGTTGCTTTTGTAGCAGATGAGTTCAGGAACCCAATTATGGACATCAAACTGTTTCACCTCTGTGCCCCCAGACTAGATGGCAATACAGGGGGCTCTGCTGCTCCCCAGGGGTCAGGATGGACGAGGCGAGGGTTTGAGGGTGGGATTCATCTGCTTCTCCCACTGCCCCCTCCGTGGCCCTCTTCCCATCTCCACCATAACTTAGCAGTGTGGGGACAGAGAGAACACGTGCCTCATTAGTCATGCATCATTTCAGTATCGTTCAGAGCCACATTCAGTAATGTTATTGTCTAGTATTTCTGTTTCCTAGGCTGCTCGAGCAAATTCCATGCAAAGGGATAGCTATAACAATGGAAATTTAGTGGCTCACAGTTTTGAGACCAGGAAAAAATTTCAAATCAAAGCATCATCAAGGTGATGCTTTCTTCTCGAAGACTGCGGGGTTCTGGGCTGGCTGCTGGTGGTCCTTGGTCCTTAGCTCTTTGTCATATGGCAATGCGATGGCGGCCTCTCCTGACCTCTCTGTTCTCTTCAGGTTCAGTTGAATTTCAGCGTCTTATTTCCTATGGCTTTCTCGTTATCTGCCTCAATTTCATTTTGTTTATAAAGGACTCCAGTAATAGGATTAAGACCTGTCCCGATTGAGGTGGGCCACACCTAAACTGAAGCAACCTCATCAAAAGGTCCTACTTGCAATGAGTTTACACCCAGAGAAATGGATTAGATTTAAGAACATGTTTTTTCTGGGGTACCTACAATTCCAAACCATCAAACCTAATAAGGATTGAGGGTTTTAGTTGTGGTGTGGAAACTAGCATGATTCTTATGGTATTTTAGGACCCCTCTTGGGCACTAGGTCACTCATGGCCATGCCAAAGAGCTGCTTGGGACATTACTGAGTCCCTGAGGGAAGGCACGACCTTTAAAGAAGGCTGCTACCACCAAGAAACTTAGAAACTTATGCAGGAAACCAAGTTTCTTACTCCCTAATTCCCTAGCCAGGGGTCCTGGCTTCTGCTGGTAGTAGTGAGAGGGGCATGGGCTTGAGGACAGCTCTCTAGGACCTGGGCAGGTGAGGCCTCAAGAGTATGAAGATCCACTGCACAGTCAGGCCTCACGTCCACTGGTGACCCAGCCCCAGACCACCAGGGGCCAAGACTGTGGAGGGTCTGTGACGTTGGTAATACCAGACAGTCCTCGACTCTGGCCACACATTTTGCTGGGTGCTTATCCCAGCATCAGAACATCTATTGAGTGTTTATTGTGTTCTGAATACCAAGAACACAACAAAAAGGGAAAGGCCCAGACCCTGCTCCCTTGGTGCTTATGTTCTGTTGAGGGTGAGGGTGGAGGGAAGAGAGAGACGGACAAAAACCAGTGAGATGCAAGACGACACATCCTGCAATAGAGGTACATCAAGTATGGTAGGAGCAGAAGAAAGGAGCAGTTGGTTTTTCAGAGGGAGAGTGTGGTGTCAGAAAATAGAGCTTTGAATTTTAGATTTTTGAGGAACGAGTGTGTAACTTGAAGAAATCCAAGTACAGCGGGACTTTCTCTGAGAACATGCCACCAAGGCATGTTGACATGAAAGTTGCATGAATTGGGAGCACTGTGCATGGCTTTGTAGGAGTAGAGTGTAGGATGAATAGGAGTAGGAGATGATGCTGGGAAAAATGTCTGGGATCAGTTATACAGGGCATTAAAGCCTGCCAAGGAGCAGACAGGTAGGGAACCAGCAAAGTTTTGGGTGCGGGTGTTAGTAGATCTGCTTTCCTGAATGTTCTTTCCAACAGCCCATCTACCTCTTCTCCAACAGGAAGGTGCAAAGACACACTTTCCACAATCACTGGACCAACCACCCAGAACACATATGGGCGGAACGAAGGGGCCTGGATGAAGGACCCCCTGGCCAAGGATGAGCGGATTTATGTAACCAATTATTACTACGGTAACACCCTGGTGGAGTTCCGGAACCTAGAGAACTTTAAACAAGGTACATGCTAGGTGTTCACTCAGGAGGCTTCTTCCCTTCTCTGTTGTCCTGGGAGATTGGCCATACTGGAGGCCAGCCCAGAAGACCGAAGGGCCTCATCATAGCGGTGGAACATCTCCCTCTCACGTTAGCCCTTGGCAGGTTTCAAACCGTGTTCATGTGTATTAACATATGTGATCCTTGAAACAGCTCGGTGGGGCATTTGTTACTTCCATGAGGGTGCAGAGGCTCAGAAAGGGTAAGCAGTTTGCTACCCCAAACCAGAAAGTGGCAGAACCCAGGTCTGGGGAATCCTAGTTGATTTTTGCCCTGTCCCACCAGGCTGCCCACCTCCCCTCCCCCGTGGATTGTCCCTGCTGCATTGCCTGAAGCCACCTGCCTTCTCACACACCCCACAGGTCGCTGGAGCAATTCCTACAAGCTCCCCTACAGCTGGATCGGCACGGGCCACGTGGTGTACAGCGGCGCCTTCTACTACAACCGTGCCTTCACCCGTAACATCATCAAGTACGACCTGAAGCAGCGCTACGTGGCCGCCTGGGCCATGCTCCACGACGTGGCCTACGAGGAGGCCACCCCCTGGCGGTGGCAGGGCCACTCCGACGTGGACTTCGCCGTAGACGAGAACGGCCTGTGGCTCATCTACCCGGCCCTGGACGACGAGGGCTTCAGCCAGGAGGTTATCGTCCTGAGCAAGCTCAATGCCGTGGACCTGAGCACGCAGAAGGAGACCACGTGGCGCACGGGCCTCCGGCGCAACTTCTACGGGAACTGCTTTGTCATCTGCGGGGTGCTGTACGCTGTGGACAGCTACAACCAGCGCAACGCCAACATCTCCTACGCCTTCGACACCCACACCAACACGCAGATCGTCCCCAGGCTGCTCTTTGAAAACGAGTACTCCTACACCACCCAGATAGACTACAACCCCAAGGACCGCCTGCTGTACGCCTGGGACAATGGCCACCAGGTCACCTACCATGTCATCTTCGCCTACTGACACCCCACCCCCGGCGAGCAGAAGCTGCAGAGGGGTCATTAGCACCTTGTGTGTGTGCGTGTGTCTGTGTGTCTGTGTGAGAGTGTGTAGGTGGGATATGTGTTGTTTAAAAATTATATATTATTTTGTGTAATATTACAAAGGTAAAATGACATTTTGGATCTATTTTTTTTTTT
>PVIY010052377.1:0-15220 GCA_004026745.1 Myrmecophaga tridactyla
ATTTCTTTTTCTGTTGTCTTTTTATTTCTTTTTCTGAATTGATGCAAATGCTCTAAGAAATGATCATGATGATGAATATGCAACTATGTGATGGTATTGTGAATTACTGATTATATATGTAGAACAGAATGATCAAAAGTTAAGAATGTTTGCATTTGTTATTTTTTTTTAATTAAAAAATTAATAAAAAAGAAAAAAAGAGAGACCTGGGTGTAGGGGGCTGGGGAGGCATCCAGTCCAAACATTTGTCACCCCAGCTTCCAGTTAAACCACTGCCCAGGGAACCAAAGTCATCACAAAACTAAAACATTTGGCAACAAATCCACCTTATTTCTACAATTGAATTTCGCTCAGAATATTCCTTGCCACAGTGCCATCCCAGTCCCCAGGACAGCATCATCATAAATCCTCGCACCGGCAGCACAGATGTGAAAGTACAATCCTCAGTCCTGGGGGATTTCATGAGCTCTGAGAAAGTGCTCCCGGGACGGGCTGCACCTGGTGTGGGTGGACATGGCAGCGGGGCTGGGACAGCCGGTGAACGGGCCACAGCGTCAGCTGAGGAAGCTCTAAATTATTTCTGTAAAACAAGCAGCCTTCCCTGTGGTCACACTAGGATGAGGCCTAAAGCCGTGGATATCCGTATAGCTGGACAACCCTGCCAGGAGAGTGCCGCCTCCAAACTCACAGCAGCAGCTTTAGGTGAGTCAAAGCCTGAGTGGCTGGCTATGGTTAGAATCTAACCTGACCCTGAAAATAAAATAAGTGATGTCATGCGTTGAATTTGTCTCCCCAAAAGATATGTTGAAGTCCTGACCCCTGATCCCACGAAGGTGACTATTTACAAACAGGGTCTTTGAAGATGGAATTAGCTGAATGAAGGTGAGGGCATACTGAAGTAGGGTGGTGTCCTTACAAGGTGAGAAAGAGGAGAGTAGATGGCCACCCGGTGGCTCAGGCAGGGATGGAAGTGCTACATCGATAAGCCAAGGAAGCAGAAACTGCCAACAAACATGAGAAGCTGGGAGAGAAAAGGCAGGAGTCTCCCCTATGGCTTTCAGAGGGGGTGTGGCCCTGCTGACATCTTGATTCGGATTTCTAGCCCCCAGAACTGAGTTAATACATTTCTGCTTTTTAAGTCACCCAGTTTCTGGTGCTTTGTTATGGCAGTTCTCAAAAACGAGTATGAACAACTTCTATTGTGTTTCATTGCTGGCTCTTAGGTTTTGGTCTCGTTTAAATTCACTTATCTTGGTATAAAGTGTCTTTAGGTAAGAACAGTTGGAAGGGGTGTGGGTTGTTGGAGCAGTAGCTTTCCATCCCTGCCCCCTTAAGCTCCTCCTGTACTGTCCAAGAAAGAACTGCATTTGGGCACCTCTGGGAGGGCTGGGTGCTGTTTGCCGCTCCCGAGCTCCTTGGGACAGCTGGGGCACGCGGCGTCAGGCTGGCTCCCAGACAAACCCCAGTGTGGCTGGGTGCACTTGGTGAGGCAGCCCAGCCCCTCCAGCTGATCTCGGGAGCAAATACTCTCCCGGCCAGGTCCTTGCACTCTGTATTCTCTGGTTTCCATGGCAAAGTTCAGGTGATGAAATCCCTGAGCATTTCTTCTCAAGACAACCCCTGCTGCGCGCCAGAGGCCCACCTCCCACACTCACCGACGGCCTTGCAGGCTTTGGTGTTGGGGTCCATCTGGAAGCCCTCGTTGCACTCACACTTGTAGCCCCCCTCGAAGTTCACGCACACCTGGCTGCAGATATCAGGTTCCTGACACTCGTCAATATCTGCAAGTTGAGACACAAGATTTGGGGCCTCTCGGAGCGACACACTCCACCCACCTCAAGGCTGGACCCAGACCCATGACCCCTGACAGCAGGACGGGATAGCCCCTCTCCTCTAGAAGAGACCTTTGGGCCGGGGTCAGAAATGCCCTCCAGGGGGCGGGGAAGTGCTATTGCTTTCACCCTGAGGCCACAGCCAAAGGGAGATGCTGTGTCAGCCAAGGAGATTTAATAATTATTAACTACAGAGGCAAGACCTGCAAAAGAGCTCATGGTCACGGCAGGTGCTTGTTGCAGGTCAGGCCTGCAGTGAACACTCCGCACTCTGGCATCACCTTGAATCCTCATCGCAGGCCTGGGAGGTGGGGAGCTGCTTTTGTCCCCACTTTAGAGAGGGGGGAAACTGAGGCACAGGGAGTTTGGGCAGCAGGTCAGGAAAGGGCAGAGAGGACTCACCTTCACACCTGCGCAGGTCCACGAGCTGGAAGCCCTCAGGGCAGAGGCACTCGTAGCCGATCTTGAGGTTGTTGCAGATGTGGGAACAGCCGCCCTTGTTGTCCAGACACTCATTGGTGCCTGTTGGGGGAAACAGACCAGTTAGGCTTTAGCCTCCTGCCGTCGCTTCCCAAGGCTAGGCCCGATTTCACCATCTTCATCACAATCACACCTCCACCCTAGAGTCCTAGAGCTGGGGAAATGATGCAAGCCCTAAGAAGACCGGAAATCACCATACCACTCACTGGCGTTCTGTATGTTATCATTTAAGCCTCCCAACAACCTTGAAGGGAGCTGAACCGGTTTTCTTGTTTTACAGCTGGAGAAACTGAGGCAGAACTGGGCTCAATGACTTACCCGAGATCACAGTGTTGGACTCCAACCCGAGGCATTGGGCTTCAGGGCCCACACCCTCACCCTCTAACCAGGAGTGGGCCAAATCCTGCCCACCACCCATGTGTGTAAGCCTGCAAGCTAAGAGTGGTCTTTACCTTTTTAAATAAAAATAATATTTTAAGAGGAGCCTATTCATTGTCAATAGGGAAGCTGAGAGGTGCAGCCCCTCCAGAGGGCGATGTGGTTCCACTGGAGGCTAGGGGTGGGGTTGCCATGAGATTTTGCAACCCCTGGCTAGGTATATACCTGGAGTAACTGAGAGTAGGGACCCGAGTGGACATTTGCACTCCGGCATTTATGGCAGTGATGCTGGTGATTCGAAGTGGATGGCCTAGGGGTGCGGGGCTGGGGAAGGGAGAGGGAAACTGGGATTTGCACGCAGCGGACAGCTGGCGGCTGTGGGGACAGACTGGGGTTGTGAAGCTTGCAGCTGGGTGGGTGAGCCTTGAGGACAGTGTGCTGGGTAATGTGTCAGAAACAAAAATAATATTTCATGACACTTGAAAACTTACATGAAACTCAAATTTCAGTGTCATGTTTTCTGGTACACGGCCACAAGCTTTTGTTCACGGATTGTCTGAGGCTGCTTTGGGGCAGAGTCAAGTAGCCACAACAGACTGTGACCTGCAAGCCCTCTTACCCTCAGGCCCTCTTCAGAAAAAGTTTGTTGATCCCTGTTTTATACTATTGCTACTCCTAAAGCATCAACCACACAGAGAGCCGGGTACCTTTTAACAAAACCACCTCGCCCCCTTAAATTAAAATGTAAAGGCGGGCCGTGGTGGCTCAGCAGGCAGGGTTCTCTCCTGCCACGCCGGAGACCCAGGTTCAATTCCCAGTGCCTGCCCATACCAAAAAAAAAGCTTTAAGCTTGGTTCCCAGTGCCTGCCCATGTAAAAAAAAAAGTTAAAACCTCTTGATAGAAGCAGGCTTCTAAGAAAAAGAATTCACATTTTTTTTAGTGTTGGTTTTTTTAAAAATTTTAAGAGGAAATTGTGGCTGTGGTTCACAGAGAGCGCGTCGTGTGCCAGGCTCTGATCATGGCACAGGCATTGCATCCACTGACCCAACAGCCTCAGGTCACGTGAGCCTTTCGTATGGCTCAGAAGCACAGCCACTTGTCCTCATATCCCCCAAGTGCCCCACAGCAGAGCCGCTCCCAGGTGTCTGCTGCCCCAGGACCCACATCTCAGCCCGCCCCAGGGGCTCACCACACTCCTTGAGCGGCTCGTCTGACCAGTCCCGGCAGTCCCTGACCGCGTTGCACACCCGGTCCTGGGTGATGCACTCCCCACTGTGGCATTTGAACTTGTTGGGCCCCTCACAGAGCGTCACTGCAAGAACCAGAGGAAGGAGGGTCAGCTTCAAGCTGCGGAAGACTGCTCCAAGTTCTCTTAATATCACAGCTTAATTCACTTAGGAATGCACACAAATATAGTAATTACATAAACATAATCATTATTGAACAACCATGACGCCAACACCCAGCTTAAAAATGCACACGTCGTCTGATGCTCTTTTTTCTGTGGTACAGACAGATGAATAAAACATATGGATTAAAAATAAGTAAATAATAGGGGAAACAAACATTAAAATAAATTTAGTAGATTGAAATGCTAGTGATCAATGAAAGGGAGTGGTAAGGGGTATAGAAAAAAATAGGGGAACAAAGGCTTAAATATATTGGGTAGATGGAAGTGAGAGGGAGGGGTAAGGGGTATGGTATGTATGAATTTTTTTCTTTTTTCTATTTCTTTTTCTGAATTGATGCAGATGTTCTAAGAAATGATCATGGTGATGTATATACAGCTATGTGATGATATTGTGAGTTATTGATTATATACCAAGAATGGAATGCTCCTATAGTAAGAATGTTCGCGTTTGTATGTTGTTATGTTTTAAAAGTAAATAAATAAATAAGAAGAATTCACACATCACCTACAGCAGGGGTCAGCAAACAACAGCCTAGGGGCCTGCTGCCTGTTATTTACATGAAGTTTTCGGGGGACACAGCCATGCCATTAGCTCCCATAGGGTCTGTGTCTGCTTTCATTCCACAGCCAGAAGGCTGGGGAGTTACAAGAGATAGATGTGGTCCGCAAAATCCAAACACACTTCTTTCCGGCCCTTGACAGAAGAGCTTTGTGGACCCCTGGAGAAGCCTTTCCTTGTCCCAGTCCGCTAAGCCCTCCAGAAGGCACAATCATCCTCAATTTGGGGTTTACAGCTTCCCTATTTTTTCACTAATAGATCTAGTGAGCATATGTTAACGAACAGCATATTGTTTAATTTTGCTCAGCTTTGAGCTTTACAAAATGACTCCATCTGTGACTTGCTTCTCTCTACCCATGTGCAGGCTATAAGGTTCGTCTGGTTCCTTGGCTGGACGATATCCCAGTGTGCGGCTACCCCACCTACGTACAGCTGATCCTATCGGAGATGGACACGTGGGTCACCTCCAGATGTTTTGCTTGTCAGTCAGCACATCACCATGTTTGTCACAAGTGCATGCCGAGCAGCATTAACTGCTGGGAGTCCAGGAACCTGCTTTCCCAACGTTACATTGTGCCTATCACCGTGAGCTAGGTGACCCCGGGCCTGGACACACTGGCCTTATGGAATCACACAGCTCTGAACTTGGTGCTTTGATTGTGCATATTTAGAGCCGGAGGGGGACAAGACACTTGCCCAAGGACCCCCAGGAATGCCTCCACATCTGGGACTCACTGTCCTGACTTGAAGAGCACTTTATGACACCGAAGGACTGGAGAGAGGAAATCAGTGGATTCGGTCAGCCCCGCACAGCCCCGCTCACCGTTGACGCAGCCAACCTCATCGCTCAGGTCTTTGCAGTCATACTCCTTGTCACACTGCCGGCTGCCATGGATGCAGCTCCCATCTCCACACTGGAACTCGTCCGGCCGGCACGTGTTCACAACTGTAAAACACAGGGGGTGCTGGGTTTTTTGTTTGTTTTTGTGTGCACGGGCCAAAATCAAACCTGGGTGGGTCTCCTACATGGCAGGTGATTATTCTACCACTGAACCACCCATGCACCCCAGGGGTGCCAGTTTTCAAGGAGAAGCAATGAAAGAAAAACTGCCACCACCTTCAAAACAGCAATTTCCCAACAGGCTTAAAAGGAACCAGACTTTAGGTCTTTAGAGCAGCCATGTGGCTGGCGAGCTTCAGAGGTGAACATGTAAATCCCTGCCTTAGCTACCGGCTAAAGAAAATGGCTCTTTGTCCAAGTTTGAAGAAGTGACCTGGGAAAAGCAGGTCAGAGAGGACAGAGGTAGGCATATACCTATCTTCATATTCTAATTTTTTCTAAACTGTAATGTCAAGTTCAGAAGATTTTCTTTTAT
Organism: Myrmecophaga tridactyla; assembly: GCA_004026745.1. Taxonomy (NCBI): domain Eukaryota; kingdom Metazoa; phylum Chordata; class Mammalia; order Pilosa; family Myrmecophagidae; genus Myrmecophaga; species Myrmecophaga tridactyla. The sequence goes on from PVIY010052377.1 coordinate 6,038, forward strand.
GCCAGTACTTTTGTTCCTCAATGAAGAAGACTCATGGAAAAGTATTCTTAAAGTAACAGCTAAGTTTGAAAACTAGGAGGGGTGGGTGGGCAGGGGAAGAGAACCACTCCAAATCCTAAGGCCCTAACATCCACCAGCAAGGTTTCCCCCGATTGCCTTCTACTCTTTCCTTGTGTATTTTTTAGAACATGAAGTTCACCAAAAAGCTGATGGCCCCAATGGGCCCCAGCAGATGGACGCAAAGATATGGTCTCACCCTTGACAGAGGGTGAACAGGAGCAGCTACTGCCCAAATTAGGGGGGAGCCAGGTGAATTACAGTATATCAGCTCCATAGCGTGAGAATAAGACAGTCGTACAAACGACTGAGACTGCACAGGAGAACTGAGTATGAGATGCCGGGGGGAAAGGCAGCCGCAAAGCCTGCTCCCATGAGAACTGGACATAAGTTAGTTAGACATAAAGGAACATCCTTGTTCCTAAGAAACGTACATGGGCGTACTATATGGTCAAGTACCATGATGTATACAATCTACTCTCCACGGCTTAGAAAACAGATGACAGACAGATGGACAGATACATGGACAGATGGATGGGTAGAAAGACAGATAACAAAGTTGTATAACAAATGCAGAAAATGCTAAAAGTTAGTAACTCTTGGTATCTGGATAGGAGTTTATATTGATGTTCTCTGTATTATTTTTGCAACAATCCTGTAGGTTTGCAATTATCTCAAAATAAAAAGTTTTAAAAAACACACAAAAAAACCCACCCAGCTCTCAAGAGAGCGAGTGTGAGGGAAGAAAGACAAGGCCGGCTCGCCCCAGGCCTTGGCCTCATGTGGGGTTTTGCTTTACACTAATTTTTTAAGCTGGGCATTTGTGTTCTCTGTGGGTTATATTTCACAATCAAAATGTTTAAAATAAAAAATAATAATAAGATTCCAGGATAATAACCCGTGTGTTAAGAAGGTACATTCAAATAAAATAATAATAAAAGAATGCACATTCAAAACAAAATACAGTAACCGAAAGTAACCCTGATGACAGCTAAAATGGTAGGATGATGGGAGGAATGTAATTTTCAACGGTATGTGTCCTCAGAAAGGTTTCCTCATCTGTAAAGTGGGGGGAAAGCTTCCTTACAAGGAATGGGGAATTAAGGGAGTTTGCGTTAAGTTTCAGAACAGATCACATACAAAATGGTCACCGTTTCTTGCTCTTGTCTACACCATGACTACAACTATACGAAGCTGACTGTGCACCTGGGGAAAGATGCCACAAAACCTGAAAAATGAAAGCAGGCCCAGGATTCACGACGGTGCCAAGCCACGTGCAGCGTATCACAGCCCCTGTTTAAGGATCACTAGCCCTGGGCTGAATTCACGTCACATCCTGTATCTGCACAGTGGCTATCTGACTTTAATGAAAATTAAATAAAAATTTAAATCCAGTTCCTCAGTCACACTGGCCACAATTCAAGTGCTCGACAGCCATGTGGCAGGAGTGGTCACTGCACAGGACAGGGCCAACACAGGACACTGCGACCAGTGCAGGAAGTTCCCAGGGACAGTGCCAGACCCTCACTGAAGCCAGCAAAGGGCAAGGCTGTGTCCCCAGCACAGGGGAGGAGGCCACACTGCAGGAGGCCAAGGAGCGCCCACCTCAGACGTCACCAGGGTCCTTTCTGGGCTGATAATACTGCAGCTCGTGGCTCACCCCTTGTCAAAAGCAAGGTTAACAAGGAGTTAAAGGCACGGTCTCCTTTGGTCCTCCATGTAATAAGAAAGAAAAAAGAAATGGGACCAACTTTCTGGCTGTGTGATTCAAAATCGCCCGACTGCTTAAAGCCCCTGCCTGCCCCACAGCTGGGGGGAGCCCCGGGCACTTCTAGAGGCTTCTGCACGTACCACAATCCTCTTCATCAGACTTGTCCCTGCAATCTGGGCCGCCATCACAGCGCCAGTTGGCGTGGATGCACTCGCCGCTGCGGCAGTGGAACTCAAGGGCTGAGCAGGGGCCATTGTCCCCTTGGGGGGCAGATGTGTTGCGGCCCCCACAGTTCTGTGGCCACTCGTCTGAACCGTCCTCGCAGTCGGGGTCGCCATCGCAGGCCCACAGCTCGGGGATGCAGCCAGAGCTGTTGCACTGGAACCTGGCCGGGCCGCAGGTGAGCACGGGGCAGGAGGCTTCATCGGAGCCATCTAGGCAGTCTCGGTCCAAGTCACAGACAAACTTCTGGGAGATGCACGTCCCATCATCGCAGCGGAACTCGTCCTGGGAGCATGTCTTGGGGGCTGTGGGGACGGATGGGAAAAGGAGACCTAGTCACCCTGGAGCCCACTCTACAGATGGGGAAACTGAGTCGCCAAGAGGCCCAGACCCCTGGTAAGCAGGCAACGAGAGAAGCAGGCAGTGCAATAGCCAAGGGTCCTCAACCATCAAGGGTCCTGGGCTCTGCTCCTGGGCAGCTTTCTGTGCCTCAGTTTCCTCCTGGGGTTGTCATGGGAACTACTGAGTTAATACGTGTAAAGCCCTTAGGCTGGAGCACCATTTAAGGGTTTGCTGTGGTTGTTTTTGTCCAAGAGCTAAAAGAGTGAAGGGTTCTTGTCTGAGATGATGAAAAAGTAGGCATAATGGAGACCAGTGAATGTAATTGATATACTTGAATCTATATACTTAATGTGGCTAAAATGGGAGATTTTGAGTTGTATAGTCTAAAATTAAAATAAAAAAAGACTCCTCCCTACGTGAAACATAACATACAGGGGTATAAGTCTCCCTGGCAATGTAGGACGTGACTTCTAGGGCACCATGGGCCTGGCACCATGGGACAGACCACACCTTCCTGACAAAAGGGGGAAAAGAAATGTAACAAAATAAATTATCAGTGCTAAGAGTTCCAGTAAAGTTGAGAGGCTGCTCTGGAGGCTACTCTTACACAAGCTGCAGCTAGATACTGCCAATGACTACGGTATGCCAAATCCCAACCAAAGCCATTCTTGTTACTGTTAAAGAACACCTAGAACTCTGAGAGTCTACAGGTTTTACGTATTGAGATTATTTTCCAGAAAGCTACAACCTCCAGACAGGTTCCTAGGCCAGATAAGTCCTGAAACCTAGCGGGCCAGCTTCTCCAGAACATCAATTAGTTCCATCCCCCTATCCCATACGATCGACAGCCCTTTCCAACATGAAAAAGTTAGAATGGGGGCAGGCCATGATGGCTCAGCAGGCAGTCTTCTCACCTGCCATGCTGGAGACCCGGGTTTGATTCCCGGTGCTTGCCCATGCAAAAAAAAAAGAAGGTTAGAATGGCCATAGCACTAATACCTCTAAAGAGTGGGAGAAAGATCAGAGAAGGAGGAGTTATAACAGAGAAGGTAGGGTTTAACAAATGAGTATGACTGCTGAGTCATTGTATTGCTATTTCTTTTAGTCTCCAGCGTCTTGGAGCAGATAGAAGGAAAAACCTAAAATTGTGGAACTGTAACCCAATCTGTTCTACAACTATTTGTTACACTGTTCTTTGAAGTTTATTGCTTTTTTGTATTTGTTATATATTTCATAATAAAATTTAAGAAAAAAAAAAAGGGCCAAAACACAGACTGCTCCACGATGCCAGCCCATTCAGGAATGTTGGCCTTTCTTTGTTAACATGACCCTCCATCTGGTGACACATTTTTCTTTCTTTCTTTCTTTCTTTCTTTTTTTTTTTTTAATTCTGGCAACATATATACAACTTAAACTGTCCCATTTTAACCACTTTCAAGCACACAAGTCAGTGGTTGCTGTTACTTTTGCACTAAGTTGCTAGTTGGGTGTGTGAGTCTCATCTATGAGCTCAGATCCAGAAAAAGGCAGGGAGAGGCGGCCAGGGGTGGTCCCGGTGGCTAACTGCAGTATGTGCCACAAGCTGGACACGCGACAAGGCTGCCCAAAGGAAAGACACCACTGCCAGCCTCAGATTACGCACACAAAGATGAGGCAACGGCCTCTTCAAGCAGGTGCCCTCCACTTTCCAGAATAAGAGCAAGGAGAGGTGACGGAGCTATGGGCCGAATGGCGCTGCCTCCTGCTCAAGGTGGGGTGCGAGGGGCAGGGGGGCTTGGTGTGAGTCCCCTGGAGAAAGAGCCGCCCAGGCCTGCGGAGGCGGGACCCAGGGCCAGGCACTCATTTGCACGAGCAAGGCCCAGGGCGCTGGGGTGCCAGGTCTCGGGGCCACTTACGACAGTCTTGCTCGTCCAAGCCGTTCCTGCAGTCCACCAGGCCATCACACCTCCAGAAATGAGGAATGCAGCGGTTGACACGGCCCCCACAGCTGAAGTCCCCCGGTTTGCAGGTGACAGATACTAGGAGGGAAACAAGACAGAGCTTTCACTCAAAGGGAAGACAAGACCAGCTCACCTCCCCAGTCATGTCTTTGGAAAGGAAGAACCCAGAGCTTTCAGAAGAGGCTGCAGAGTCCACCTCTATGAGTCAGAACAAGCGGCGTCTAACGGAGATTTTTACAAATGATTTTCATAAAGGAATATATTATCTATGATTTTTTTTGAACTTGGGTGAATATGGAAAGGAAACATCTCCATTGTCAGAAAATGTATGTTTTAAAAATCATATTTTTTACAAATTTTTTTTTTTAACCAGGTATGGAGTCTAGGTTATCCAATTATTCAGGTTATGAAATAAAGAATTAAAACCTCAAAACATTAAAAGGGGAATGGAGCATGAACAAAAAAAGGGACTGAACAGTGGGAAAACAGCTGTTAAAAATCATATGTTTCTAAACTTTAGAAACCTGAAGACACAAATTGTAATTTTCCCAAGACCTGAGGTTTGGGAGTGAAAAATTAAAAATTGGTAAGATTGTCATTTTTAATACTTGGATGGCTTTAGATTAATTTTCTATATAATAGATTGCCCATTGTTTTACCTGTGTTCTGTAGCTTCTTGTTTCCCAAAAACAAAAAACAAAAAATGAGCTGTAACTTCCCTAGCAGCTGTGGAGCCATGTAAACATGGGTTCAGAACTTGCTTCTATTTCTTACGAGCCCTGGGTCCTAGGACAAGTTATTTAGTTGTTCTGAATCCTGGTTCCCTCATCTGTACAGAGGGAGTGTAATACTTTCCTTATTTATTGGATCATAGAGATAATATGAGACGATGCTTTTAGAACATCCACGAGAGAGCTTCACACAAAACAAGGCTGTCCATGACACAAGTCCTGGGTGTTCTAATGCCATTTCCTGATAAAATGTGGCTAGTCCAAACTGAGATGTGTTGTTTGTAAGCTACACACTGGATTTCAAAGACTTAGGATAGCAACAACAACAACACAAAGTAAAATATCTTCTATGATTATATTCACACCGATTGTATGTTGAAATGATATTTTGGATTTATTCTGTCAAATGAAATACATGATTAAAAATTTTCAAAAGAGATATTAAAGGACAGTCCCAGTAAAATTCTCTCTCCCGCTTCTCAGTTTGTGAATGAACAGCATCAAGCCATGGGCCCATTTCCCAGCTCACCTGTCCACACGCGTTAGAGGGTGCCTGGCGCCCCAAGGGGACTCACCGCATGTCTCCGGGAACTCATCAGAACCGTCCTGGCACTCAGGGCTCTCATCGCAAACCCATTTGTAGGAGATGCACTTCCCGTCTCGGCACTGGAACTCGTTTCTTCCACATTTGTCTCCCACTGAGAGAGAAGAAAAGGGGAGAGCAGATGAGAGATGGAACGAGGGATCTGTGTCATCACCTACTAAAGAATGAACCAGAAATATAATTGGATTGGACTGGATTGAAAAATATCACCTCAAAAGTCATACCTACCCGAAACCTCTGAACATGGCCTTATTTGGAAACTGGGTTTTTGCAGAAGTGGTTAGTTACGATACTGGCTTAGGGTGGGCCCTAAATCCAGTATGACAGTGTCCTCATAAGAAGAGGGACATTTTGTCACAGAGATACAGAGGGAAGATGGCAAAGATTAGAGCCATGCAACCAGAAACCTAGTTAAGCTGAAAGAGGCAAGGAAAAGTTCTCCCCTCCAGGTATCAAAAGGAACATGGCCAGTGCACACCTTGATTTCATATTTCTGGTCTCCATAACGGTGAGATGACAAATTTCTGTTGTATTAAGCCACCAGTTTGTGGTACATTGTTCCAGTAGCCCCAGAATATTGAGACATCTATCTGTAAAGTCCAATTCCCAAGAAATTAAACGCAACAAATTAAATGCCACAAACCCAAAAGTATATTGGAGGATGCAAAGAGCAAATCCAGAAAGAGTACAAAAATTGCCAAAAATTTCTAAGATTTTGACATGGTAGTTATTGAATCTTAAGTATGATCTTAGAATTTCCTTGTAGTTATCTACGCCTGAGGCTGCTAAAGGATGTCTCCAAGTACGCACTCCTCTTCTCAATGACACAATAAGGTCTGTCATTTCCCAGCCTCCCCTGCAGCTAGGTATGGCCATGTGATGAAGTTTAAGCCAGTTGAGAGGTGAGCAGATGTGACATGGGCAATTCTGTGGCCTACAGGGAAGGGTGGAGAGGGTGACAATTTGTTCATTTTCACTGTTTTGCAATAACACTGTGCCAATTTAATGGATTCATGGACTAGTTTTAGCAAACTCTCAAAAAAAAATGAGTGGCATAAAAATAAAACCAGAAGGTATTGGGGGTAGGGGTGGTATATGGGAATCCTGCTCTTTTGTTTTATAAACCCACAACTTTATTCTAATAAACATTTTTTAAAGCATTACCTAGCTAAAGAAAATGTCTGTACTTTTCCTCTACAAATGTGCAAAATCATCAGTGTTGAGTTTGCATTAAAAGATTTATATGAGAAAGGCAAGGTGCTAAGCAACGAATGTGGTAGGCCACCTTTTGTGTAAGAGGAGAGATAAAAATTATCTATTTGCATTTGCTTCTGTTTACATAAAGGTGCACTGGAGGAATAAACAAACCAGTAACACTGATCTCTGATAGGCAGGGAGGCACATAAGGGGCAGATGGGAAGGGATGCCCCAGCGAGACACATCTCCTCATGTATCTTTGTACATCATTCTATTAGATTATTTTTACCTATAGAGAAATGTAAAATAAATGTTTTCTATCTTTAAAAAAAGAAAGAAAACCAGAGGGTGATAAAAAAAAAGATTTGGTAATGGGAGCACAGCATTGTAAAAATAATTTAACACCACTGAACTGTATACTTAAGAATTAAAATGGCAAATTGTATATTACATGAATGTTACCACCATAAAAAATTTTTCAAGGTAAAAACTGACCAGTTAGATATAACAGGAAAGTAAGGCAAACAAATTCAAACTTATCAAGTACACGATTTGAAATAGGGCTCTACATACCCAATCGCTAATGAGGAGTTTTGGCATAACTCTGAATTCTGACTTGAGATTTTAACTAACTGTAGTATGGAGCCATTGCAAATTGACTTTTATCTCCTCTTTTTCAACACTGCGGCCTCTGTGTAGGGTTAAGTTGTATAATGTACTTAATATATTGGTTCAAGTATATGACAAATAATTACATTGGGAGAACATGCTAAAATTTGTTTTACAGTTGGGGGTGCATGACCCAAAAAAGTTTGGAAACCAACTGGTTAAGACCATGATCAAAAGACTTTTGGACCAAACAAAACAGACAAAAGACTTTAGGGCCAAATGCAATTTGGTATACTCGCATGGATCCTGGGATAGGTAAGGATATTAGAGGAAAAATTAGTGAAATTCAAATAAAGCCTAGTAACATTAGTGATATACCCATGTTAATCTCTTTGTCTTGACAAATGTACCACAGATATGTACATTATCTTCCATATTGTAGATATGTCAGATATTGATATTAGTGGAAACTGGATGAGGGTTAGGGAACTCTCTGGCATATCTTTGCTACTTCTCTGTAAATGTGGTATTATTAAAAAAAAAAAAAAAGTCTATTTAAAAAGAAAGGCCTGGAGATGCAAGATTGCATGAATCAGAACAATTCAGATTGTTAAAAACAAACCAGGTGAAAACAAAGATTTGTGGAGCATCTGAGGGCAGATAAAAGGCCTTCCTTTAGGTGAAGCAAGGCCATGACGTCCACAATGGAGGACGTGTCCTGAGTCTCCAGCTCACCCTACCCTCGGCCCAGAATGAAGAACTTTGGTCTTAAGTCAATGCCAAGACGCAAGACCACAGCTGAAGACAACCCCCAGCCAGAAGGCAGGAGAGAGAACACGCCTTCCAGGCCTGTGAATCTTTGACCAGAGCTCCCGCTTCCCGACCTGCTCCCTCCCATGGAAATACATCTGCAGGTATCTGTTTCCCTTGGAAACTGCTGCCCTGAAACCACCTCTACAAGCAAAGGAGAGGGAGGAGGGGGCTCTTGAAATCACAAAATCTCACCAACTGTCTGCCAACCCTCACAATTGAGAATGACAATACTGAGGAAGTGGCGTTCTCCTGTCACCTTGTCCATGCACAGCCCACCTCCACACTGAAGCTCGCAAACATTTCACAACCGCAGATCCCAGATCCCTGCAGTACCCACCACCTGCCCTCTCCCAAGTCCCCACCCCAATGCTTGGCTACTTCCTACTAGTTTTGGTTCAACTTTGACACCGACTTGCCAAAAGATTGGGTTGAGTACTCCAATAAACTCCTACAACCCCCTTTTCACACCCCGGTCACACAATATCAAAATTGCCTGTTTACATGTATATCTCCCAGAATGGGCTAAAACTCCTTAAGGGTAAAGGATCTTCCACAGCTTTGTTGCAAGTGGCTACTCCAAGGCCTCGTAAAGTCATAACAATTTTGTTCAATACAACATGCTGGAAATTGGGGCCTGGTCCACTACCTAGTGGGACAAAGTTTGAAGAAAGGAGTACTATTCCATGTTTCACCTTTTAGGGGAATAGGGCAGAATCTGTCAAAAGTTAAAGGACACACAGTGTGGACAACCAAAGCTATAGGCTGAGCCCCCAGTGTTGGGGTTTATTCATATGAAACTTAACCCCACAAAGGATAGGTCAAGTCTACTTAAAATTTAGGCCTAAGAGTCACCCCCAGGAGGGCCTCTTTTGTTGCTCAGATGTGGCCTCTCTCTCCAGCCAACATGATGAGCAGTCTCACCACCCTCCCCCTCTCTGCGTGGGACATGACTCCCAG
>PVIY010052378.1:0-15232 GCA_004026745.1 Myrmecophaga tridactyla
ATCTCAGTTTCCTAAACTTTTTAAGTACTAGATGTTTTATTAAAGAAAAGGCAAGGCATAAAGAAGTTGTATTGGCAAATTACTAAATCATCATACAATTTTGTGGTGTTTGAAGAAGTCACCTGGGAAGGTAGAAGCCCCATCATTGCTACCACAGCCTCCACCACCCTGGCACCAACAATGGCAATATTCTCTTTCATCTGTCATTCTATTGCATGTGGAGAGGTGAGCCTGACTTTAATTTGGGCTTATCTTTTGTTCTACAGCAGAGAAAGATGAGTTTTATCATCAAATTCTTATATACCAGGAGGTGAGAAGACAACAGAGTGTGAAAATTACTTTGCCTCCTCTCCCCAACAAGCTCATACCTGTGTGTGTGCGCACACACTCACCCTCCCGCCCCGCACACAAACAGAAATCTAGTCTGATATAGAAACAGAAGCTCCTATATACCCTTTGGACTGCACTATCTATGAAGGGGGAAGGTAAAGTATGGGGTGAGATGGCTAAATGCCCATGTGAAAGTGAGCAGACAAAAATCACTTTGATTGTGTCTCATGCTAGTATATCAGAGAAGGACAAGTGAGACTATAAGTTAGATATTATTATTAGCCATGAAAGATTATGCCAGTGATCCTACATTTCTTATCTCATGTTTTCCTGGCCAAAAAAAAAGCCTTTGGGGATAGGTTTTATTATCTGTCTTTCATAGATAAGACACTTTGGCTCAGAGACCTTATATGATATCAAAATATCACAGCTTAATGGGCAGAATTGAAATCAGAACCAAGTTCTGACTCTAGAATCTCGCTAAGACTTAACACTATAATCTATTGAAAACGGCAAATTAGATAGAAGACTAACATTGAAACAGACAGATGAAAAGACAATCGAGTATTACAGTTCCTCCCTATTCTAACAGAGAAAACAAACAAAGGAATATTCTAGGATCAGTGGTCTTAATTTTATACCAAAACAAGTGAAAGTGCTTTCAAGATTAGGAAATTGTGTTCCCCATCTTTCTCCTGTCTTAATGACCTTCAATCCAGAGAACCATAGAAAGTTTTGGAGAATGGCAAAGGTTTTCTTTCCCTTGAGTACCCAAGGGTAGCACTTCTCTTCACCGCAAAGGGGAAAATCAAGGCTATTACATGAAGAGGTATTCTTTTACTCTTCTTCAAAGGCAGAAGGCAGTATTTCAACATCAATATATTCCCTTTTCATCTTTAATATTGTGACAGGAAAGTTTTGAATGAGGTCAGTGGTGTTAATTTTACTTCAATTTTAACTTCCCTTGTGAGTTAGTCTGCCGCATTTCTATTTTGGTAATCTGAATTTTAGTAGTTAAATTGTACTCTGATATTCTGTATTGCATGAAATTAGACACGAGAGGTAATACTTTTGAGAAATGAAGAATTCTCCAAAGAAGAAATTCATAATCTTCAAGCTAGAGGAAATTTGATTTACAGGAAAGTTAAACTGAATAAATAAATAAATAAATACCCAAGTAAAATAAATGGGGATGACTGAAACATATAAATAAATAGGCAAACACTTGTATTAGGAATTTAATCTTTCTTTGAAAATATAATTGAAATTGATCCACCTTTATTTGAATTTGTAACTGAAGTTAAAGGAAAAAATGAGTTTTTTAAAGTAATTTTCTGGGCTGTTTTCTCTCAGCTCCAAATTCTGTGCAAAATGCACTTCTCCTCTGACAGCGGCCCCGGTGCCAGCACAAGGGAGCATGGCTTCCAGCATCCCCGGACCGCTCCGGGAGTGGCTGAAGTGTCATATCAACCAAGTGCCCGCCTAGAAATTGGAGGACCAGATCCACAGAGATCTCCCTCTGGCTCCTGAGCCATGGGAAGCAGTGCAGTCAGCTCCTCCTTGGATGCTTGAATCCCTGTCTGTGAAGCACCATCCTCGAATTTCTAGATTTCTCTTCATCTCCCATATTCTAGAGTGATAGATTCTTCCTGGAGCCATCCACCTGATACTACCTCACATTTTTGCTTTTCAGCCCCTCTTGTTGCTTTTCAATCCACCACCTCCTGTTGAACAAATACCCTATATTGTTATTGTTAGGCTAACTGCCCCCGCATGCAGTAACCGACCCTTAGCAACTATTTCAAGAAACTACCCCCACCCATAACTTCCAGGAGGCCCCTTGCAAAAGCAAGCCTATCCCAGCTCAGGTGGCAGCCCCATGACTGTCCTTGCATCCCTGCATTCCTGTGATAGCTCCACTTATCCAACCTCCCAACTCTGGCAGTTACAATCTCCTGATAGCTCCCCACTTAGCCTGCCAATTTCTCTCCCAAGCTAGACAACGAAAATCCATCACCTCCCTTTCCCTACCCCCGCCATCCTACATAAGCGGTGCCCCTTCCCCTGTTCAGGGCTGTCGCTATCTTAGGCTTCAGCCCACCTGTGCATAGCCTCGCAATAAGGCTCCTTTGATCGAGTTTTGGTCTCTTCTCCCTCCCAGTCTATCAATTATCTTTTGAAATGTCTAGTGTGTTTTCTGTTTTCTGTACCCTGACACAGAAATAAAAATGAGACGATGTGTGGCAGAATAGATGGAGTTGGTGGTCTAAAGGAGTAAAATGGAATAAGGAAGAAAGAGGCAGACAGCTGACGACTACTATTTTGAATCTAATGAGAAGGTAAGGGATGGAATCTATAGTTTCTTTAAATGTAACAGCCTTCCATTATTGAAGGGTTGTCATGTGGCAGAGAAATTATACTACTACAAGGTAACAAGACCCAGAATGTGATAGCATTGTGAAACAGAACTTCACTTACCATAAAAAAGAACTTTATAACAGCCTGCCCAAACCTTGCCTAGGATGGTTGATACTGATCAAAAGCTATGGATTCTCTGCTCGATGCATCAAAACCAATTCCTGAGACACCAGGCTTTCAAAGAGAGAAAGAGTTTATTGCTAGGCACAAAGCAGGAGATCAGATGACCTATCAGCCTACAAATCTGTCTCCCCAAACTGCAGTAACTTTGATAGTTTTATAGTACCAAAAGATGGGCAGGTTTTAAGGTAATGAGCACAATGGCTCAAGATGACAACGAGGTTAGAGGTGATTTAGAATTGGATTGAGTTAGTCTGGACTGACTCAAGGCTTTTCATTAATAAACATTAGGGGCTGTCTTTAGTGATCCTAAAACTCTAAAGTTAAAAACCTAGATAAAGGGGTACAAGTGAGAGTCAGTCACAAGATTTTACAAACACAAGGGCACAAAATAAAGGCTATATAGTTATACAGTCATTATCAGAGACCAAGACAGTTGGATTACAATTCAGAAATTTTAGGTTTTTCCCTCTGTCTATTCTAATATACCAGAAAATAAAAGGAAATATCTATATAATGATTCAGTAAGCATAATCATCCCCTAAATCCCAACTTCTCAGCTACTTAGCGATATTGAAGAGAAAAATCAACTTAAAATTCTCAAAACCCTAAAATTCAATGATTCTACCAACAGTTGGAAATAAATAGAGTGCTAAAGGTGGGCTGTGTATCGGGGCATCATGTATGCAAGGTTTAATCCTAAAGTCCCAAAGCAACCAAGGACCAACATGATTGCCTACAGGATCCAAATGATTTTCCAGAAATTGATTTCCAAGTTGCCTGGAAAAAAGACCCAAATGATAATTGACTAATTTTATGGACTCCCATTGAATGTACAAAAGGCAATGGGAAGGGCAAGGGGTGATTCTTAAAAATTAAATAATGCAGATTTTTTAAGCACCAATTGTTTTATTCTTTGTTACTCCATCTTGAGTTCCTTCAGGTGGTGAACTAGCTAAAGTGTAATGTAAAAAACCTTGGAAGTTGGAGTCACACTTTAAAAAAAAAAATCCAATATTCTTATCTAAAGCTGCTCTGAAGTTACCTTGCTCAATACTGCATTTGTGTAAACCCCCTGGCAGGAGTGTCTAAGAATAGCAAAAAGAGGATCAATCTCTAATTAAAAGTTTATAACAGAACAGAAAAAGTAAGAATGAAAACACAGAGACCCTAGAATCATCAGGTGTTTCTATATGCCACCCCTTTCTTACCCCTCCCATTCCAATAAAAATGTTCTTCCCAAATTAATGCATTGCCACTATATTCTGTTATTTTGAAACTGAATTTTTAAGTTCTATGGTATAAATGCAATTGGCCTTTCTCCATTAGAAAAGAAAATTCTCATAGAATTCAAGCCATAAGAAATTCTCAGATAAGCAATAACCTTCTGCACCAAAAATAATTCCTTTTGAAAGACTCAATCACAGATACACTCATTTTTTCAAAGGCAAACTGAATTTCAAATGTCTGCCTTTTAGTTTACTTTCTGCACATAGTAATCAACCTGGGTATAAGAAAAAGGAAAAAATAATACATCTTGTCTTCTTTTCATTCCCTTGTTCTTGCATCCTCTGAAAGTCCTTCCTTAAGTGCTGCTACTCCCTGGAATCATGTCCACCATGGGAATTTTGAGAAAATCTTTCTGCTCCTTCAAAACCTCATGAAGCAGCTGTAGAAAGGAATGAAGTCATGAGGCATGCAATGAGGTGAATGAACCGTGAGGCCATTATGTTGAGTGAAATAAACCAGAAACAAAAGGACAGATATTATATGGTATACTAATATAAACTAATCATAATGAGTAAACCAGAGAACTAAATTTGAGTGCATAGGCTATCAGAGGATAGAAGGTGGGCAGAGATTAGACAATCAATGAATAAGGAGTACAGAATGTTCAATAAGGCTCATTGTAAAGGCTTGGAAATGAATGGCACATACTGTGTGAAAATTAGGGCCTAGATTGTAAACTCTCACAGTAGCCATATCTATTCCTGAGTTTTAACTGTTATTTCTAAATCCTGAGATGCTGTGCTGTTTGTGTATAATACCCTGGAATTTTGGGTATTTGTATGACACCTGAGATTCAAAGTTAGATTTCTGCAGCTCTGAAAGTAAACATTACTCCATACAGCAACTGTTAATGAAGCTGAAAAAGAGATTAGACTTCAATTAGAGATATGAATGAAGTTGATCTGGTTAGGACTAAGGTCAATCAGAATAAAGGATAAATGATGATATTGCCTATATTTTTAAACTTCAACTTCTGTATGAGACCAAATGAAGAGATGTTTATTTTGTCAAAAATTTCAATTTTTCTTTCGTACACTATCTAATTTAACCTGTCTGGTCGGTTTATTTAAACAACCTAATTATGTGGAACCTAGAATAGGGAATGAGACCTTGTTATTTTATTATAATATCATGATACATTTCACAGTATTTGGAGTAGAAAATAAAAATTATTTGCAAAGTCCCTTAAGGGAATAGAGAAAAAATGTGGAATTATTAAACTTTCCCACCTGGGGAAATCCTGATAATTCTCACAAGCATTAGGAACTCCTAATTTAGTAAGCCAAGCCCTCAGTCTTGAGGCTTGCCCTTATGAAACTTATTACTGTAATGGCAGAGCTAAGCCTACTTATAATTATGCCTGAGAGTCACACCAGAGAACCTTTTTTGTTTCTCAGATATGGCCTCTCTCTCACTCTCTCTCTCTCTCTCTCTCTCTCTCTCTCTCTAAGCCAAATTCTGCAGATAGCTCATTACCCTCCCCACTATGGGGGACATGACTTCCAGGGATGTAAGTCTCCCTGGCAACATGGGACATGACTCCAGGAATAAGCCTGGCCCTGGCTTCATAGGATTAAGAATATCTTCTTGACCAAAAGGGAGAAAAGAAATGAAATCAAGTTTCAGTGGCTGAGAGATTTCAAATAGAATTGAGAGGTCATTCTGGAGATTACTTTTATGCAAGCTCCAGCAAGATATGCAAATTGCAACAGTGCCAAGCCCCAACCAACAGTATTCCTGAAAACCCTAAAGAATTCCATGGGTTCTATTAAAGACTCTATAAAAGTTTTATTTCATAAGTTTATTTTTTCAGAAACTTAAAGCCTCCAGATTGTTCCTATACCACATAGGCCCTGAAGTTTAGAGGAACCAATCTCTCCTAGAACATCAACCAGTTTCATTCCTCTACTCCATAATGTCAACACCCCTTTTCAGTGCAAAGAAATTAGAATGGTCATTGTCTAAAGTCTGAGAGAATGAACAGATGAGAGGGAGGAGGTGTAAATGACAAGACAGGATTTAACAAATGATTATAACAACTGACTCATTATGTAGATATTCATTTTCAGTTTCTAGTGTATTAGAATAGCCATAAGGAAATAGCTGAAATTGTTGAACTGTAATGAGAAGCCTTGATCTTTGAAAATAACTGTATATCTATATAGCTTTTATCTTGTGGCCCTGTAATTGTAAAAACATTGTGACTGACACTCCCTTTATCCAGTGATGGGTACATGAGAAATAAATAAAGACATGCATGAAAAGAAGATAATAATAGGTTGGGAATATGGGAAGAAAACACTCCTACATAAACTATGGATGATATTTAATAGTACTACATAAACTATGGATGATATTTAATAGTACTACTTTAATAACCTTTTATTAATTGTAATAAATGTAACTACTGTCAAAAATTAGTAGAATTACAAAAATGTGCTATCAGCAATTGTAACAGATTTTCCACACCAGTGGTTGATGATGGTGTGGTGTTTGGAAATCCTGTATTTTAGGTATGATTGTTTTCTAAACCTCCAACTTCTCTAATAAAAAAATTTTAATTAATAAAAAACCTCATGAGACATTTCAACTTCCATGTTTAATCAGAAACCAATGGAAAAAGAAAAGAAAACCAATAACAATGGAAAGGAGCTAAAGTTTAACCCAAATCCCAAAGCCTACAGAAAGCGCTCTGATATTTTATCCAGATTCTCCAACCTGCAAATATGACAAGATCCATCTCAAGAACCAGCATTATAATGTCATAATTGAAAACCTGTCTCAACATAAAGATGCCTCACAACTTATTTGTATCTTTTACAAAACAGATTCTTCCAAATCTCTATAACTAGAATAATGTGATGGCTTGTTGCGGTATTTTGGTTTTTTGTTTGTTTTTTAGGCAGGTATTATTGGTATTATCTTGAATTTCCTTTAAGCTTGTTCAGAGAAGACCCAATTCTGCTTCTGAATATCTGCAGTCAAGAAGTCAGATATGTTTAATGAGTGGGTGGCTAAGTGCAAAATGTGGAAATGTAATCATCACTTCCACAAATGTGCAAAGAATGTGGGTCAGTGGTTAGATCTCTGCATTTGAGCTAAAATGGAATCTGGTGTGATTAGCCCATGAATTCAAAGCCTGCCTAAATTTTTCCTTCTACAGGGCAATTATTGCTTCCCTAAGAGTTCAGGCCAAAACATTAAGCCGCCAAGGCCACTCAGGGTTCCTAGAGACCCACATGACCACAACCTAAAGCTAATGCAGATCGAAAACAATCACTGGTTTTGGAGTTCCCCCCCATGAAACTTATTCCCTTGAAGGATAAGCTAAGCTTACTTAAAATGAGGCCTAAGAGTCACTCGCAGAGAGCCTCTTTTGTTGCTCAGGTGTGGCCTCTCTCTCTAAGCCAACTCGGCAGGTGAACTGATTTCCCTCCCCTCTACATGGGACATGACTCCTTGGGGTGTAAATCTCCCTGGTAACATGGGACGGAACTCCTGGAAGTTTTCAGGACCCAGCATTGTGGGATTGAGAAAGCCTTCTTGACCAAAAGGGGGAAGAGAGAAATGAGACAAAATAAAGCTTCAGTGGCTGAGAGATTTCAAACAGAATCAAGAGATTATCCTGGAATTTATTCTTATGCATTATATAGATATCCTTTTTTAGTTTATGGTGTATTGGATGGCTGGAGGAAAGTACCCGAAACTGTTGAGCTGTGTTCCAGCAGCCTTGATTCTTGAAGATGATCATATAATGATACAGCTTTTACAATGTGACTGTATGATTGTGAAACCCTTGTATCTGATGCTCCTTTTATCCTGGGTATGGATAGATGAGTAAAAAAATATGGACAAAAATAAATAAATAATAGGGGGGATAAGGGGTAAAATAAATTGGGTGGTCAAAGAGAGGGAGGAGTAAGGTGTATGGGATGTATGAGTTTTTTCTTTTTTCTTTTTATTTCTTTTTCTGGAGTGATGCAAATGTTCTAAAAATGGTCATGGTGATGAACACACAACTGTGTGATGATATTGTGAGCCACTGACTGTAAACCATGTATGGGCTATATGTGTGTGAAGATTTGCCAATAGAAATATTTTTTAAAAAACAGTCACTGGTTGTGATGATAAAAAAAATATTTAAGCCTTCTAGCCTCCTATATTCTGGAGCAGCTAGAAGGAAAAAAATGTGAGGGGATGGTTTGGTAGCCCATGACAAACTCTGAGATCTGTCCTGTACCTACTTGTTGAAGAGTGCTTTGAAAATTATTGCTTTTTATTTCTTTGCTTTGTGTATATGTTATACTATACAATAAAAAGTTAAAAAAATCATTGGAATTCTTAATTTGATAAGGATGTGGCAAGAATAACTATGTGCATAGGCTTATTATTTATTAGTGAAATTATAATCAACCACAGTCCCAGATATTATTCTATCCTTTGAATAATGCTGAGCTGAGGTTTTGAAGGATTAAGTAACTTCCCCAAAATTCCACATCTAGGGAACGGTAAAGTTAAGATGGGAACTCAGACCTTATTCCTAAATTGTTGTTTTTTAAATGTGATTCCACCTTCCTTTAACGACAGTGGAGCAACACCCTTAGCTTTGGTTCTTCAGGATGAAAGTAATTTTTTTATCTTCATCTTTATGAATCTTTCCATTTTCTAAGACTCAGCTCAAGTCCAATCTCCTCCAAAGAGCCCTTTTACTTTTGCTTATCCAGTACTCTCTCCATCTTCTGACGTCTATGACATGCATTATTTGCCTGTATTTGGAAATATTTTATCACAGGCTTATTTGTCACCTCCCCAACTGATATCACATTTCTCTGTAGCCTCTAAGATATCTAGAAGAGTATTAAAAACATTTTTTTAAAAAAGGTCAAAAATGCTTACTAGTTGTTTAATTACTTTGTGATAGATCTTATCTCAACTCATTTTAACACCCTGCCCTCCCCCATCAATTTCCACCCTTTTTTAGTAGGAAAGGTCTGGATTTTTTGTTTCCCCAGTTTGGTATTCCAATTCACCAATTAGTTGTGCAAGACTCTATCTTGATTTTCCTGTGGAGATTTAGCCCAGGAGTGGTATTCAAATTATTTAAAATTATGTCAGGATACTAACCAGTCAGAATGGAGCAGGGTACTAGAGACCCCTTACGGTATAAGGCTTTAATCCCATAGGTGTTGGATTGTAGAGAAGGTCCAGGGCTCTAAGAGGGTGGCCAGGGTGGCCAGTATGTCAGGGAGGTACTGGCAGGGCAAGGGGGCTTAGAGCAGGGCCTCTACCACCAGGAATGAAAGTATCTCAATAGTTAAGCACTGATTAGCTAGAATAATGAAGCTATTAATTATCAACCTGGGCCTGGCCCACAATCTTCTGAAGCAGGAACTGTCATCAGAGAAAATTAATCAGCCATTGGGTATTAAGTGGTGAGGAGTGAGAACCCACTCATTTGTGTGTGGGTTCTTTAAAAACATATGGAAAAATTCCCCCTTCCTACTCAGTCTTGTATAGTGAGAATTTGCACTTGGTTTTTGAATACTAATTGCCATTTGCTATGCTCTCATTGACTCCACTAACATTATCAATTATTTGTACTCCACCTCGTTCCAAGAAAAATGCTTAAGAAAATTCAAAATGATACAATTTCACAAGATAAAATATATTTGTTTTAAGTGGCAAAACTTGGATAAAGTAAAAGAAAAGGTAGAAAAGATAGAATTAGGAATGATGTTAGTAGATAAAGTGTTTGCTATAAAGTCTGATGTATTTGCAGGAAGTGAACTATGGATTTTGGCTCTAATCTTTCCAGCAGATAAAATGCAGAGGGAAACGCATCAGTTATAAAACACACAGGACCCACTGAGATAAAAACAAACCAATTGCTCAGAGAAACATGCCAATTCATTTTCGTGAAAATGCTATCAATAATGAAGATGTTTGCTTAAAATGGAATTATTTTACACAACTATTTTCTTTAATCGGAGTCTTGATGTAAAAAAAACAAACACAAAGCCTTGCTTTTGCAGGTTGTCTGCTCACACTGAAGAGTTTTTATCCAAACCTCTATTCTCCCACAAAGTTCTAAAAATGATCCAAACTCTTCTCTGTAAATCAGCCAGTCTTGCAATTTTGAATACTGGGCTAAGTAGTCTGAGTGAAATGATTACATTAGAAATGTTTGCCCTACCTTGAACTGTCAAAACTTGAAATAGACATGTATTTATATAGCATGTTTTCGGCCCTGAATCCCCTAAGAGAAAACAATCAAAATGTCAAAGACAAGCTCAACCTTGTAAACATCCACAGCATTGGCAACCTTGGGCCTGGAATCCCATTTTGAACAAACACTAGTAGGCCAGTTTAACTTGAAATTCAATTTCTGTGGCTCTTAATTCTAAGCAACGCCACTCCATGAAAGAACCTTTTATAGTATACATTTGGGATATGTTCCTTTGTGTTTCTGTTGGACAAGAGAAGTGTTTTAGAATGTTTATGATAAATTGATATAATTGGCTTTAGTGATTCAGCACAGCTTTTATTTCTGAGGTTTTCATGGGAAATGCATATTAATAAGCAAAGAGTCATTTTCCTCTCCATTTTCCCAAGAGACTTCGCAGAAAACTGGAAGATATGATTTCTTTCAGCCATTGCATTTCATGCTGTCTTTTTTGATCCAACATACCAAATCAGGGACCAACAAAGAACAATAAACAAAGGGGGAGGGTTGGAAAAGACATGGGCTTACAACATCACCATTATCTCAAAACCCAAGGGCTCAGCCTCTAGGAGCCAAAGTTCAGAGACTAGTATTGAAATTAATCTCAAGCAATGGTGGTTTGAGAGTGAAAGAGCAAACTTTGTGTGCTTTACATTATTTTGCCATCAACCTGCTGCATCATTAAACCCTCTGTGGCTCCATCGATTTTCTATCAGCACATTCACAATACATGGCGAGGTTGAATGAGGTATATTTTCAGTCTTTCTAAAATTCAGAATATGCCAGTGGTATTACTTTGTTTAGTTTAATTGATATGAAAATGCAGAGGACCAGAGGAACTATGCAAAATAATTTGGTTGATTAACTTTGCTTTTAACTTATCTGAGTGGCTGATCTTATTACCTCTAATAAGCACATGAACAAAACTCCCCTGGCTCATCAAACCTGAAATCTGAAGCAAACTCCAAAGGGAAAAGCATTTAATATATATGATATATATTTAATATATATGATATATATATACACCATATATAATTAATAATATGGTAAATACCTTTACAGTCCTTCATCATTCAAAATCATACTTAACTCTATCTGTCCTTGTGCCTGATGCTCCTTTTATCCAGGGTATGGACAGATGAGTAAAAAATATGGATATAAATAAATAATAGTGGGGACAAAGGGTAAAAAATTGGGTAGATCGCAAATACTAGTGGTCAATGAGAGGGATGGGTAAGGGGTATGGGATATACGAGTTTTTTCTTTTTTCATTTTATTTCTTTTTCCAGAGTGAAGCAAATCATTCTAAAAATGATCATGGTGATGAATACACAACTGTGTGATGATATTGTGAGCCAGTGATTGTATAATATGGATGGATTGTATGTGTGTGCAGATTCCTCAATAAAAATGTATATAAAAAAGAAAAAGATATGAGAATTGAGCTCTATATTGTAAGCGAAACAGTAGACATTTCCAAAATGTAAAAATGAACAAACAAATCATATTTAAACCTATCTGAAGAGAAAAGTTTTTACTTTTAATTTTTTCAGCCTTGAGATTTTTTCTTACTATTTATTTTCCTCAGCACAGGCGCCCTCAACAGGCACATAACAAACCCTCAAAAAATAATTGTTGGTTGGTAGGTAGAAAGGACAAAAGGAAGGCTCATTTTACCTATGAGAAAATTCAGAGAAGTTACTTACTTGTCAAGGTATATTTATTAGTGGAATTCAATTACATTTTCTAGAACATCACATATCATTATTTCTGATCTTCAAATAGTTGCTCATTGCTAGCATTTGATTTCAATTCACTAGTCTCTTTTTCTATTATTTTTATTTTTATTCCACTCACTGTAATAAATTTTTAACTCTTGCTGTAAATATATCCTAAAATTAGTTCAACATCGTCAAATGTTACTAATAGCTTTAAGGCACCACTTCAGTATTTAATTCCTATGCTAATTCATACTTGGTTACCAGCCTTTAGACAGAAATTCTCATTTGCAACTCACATTAGAGGGGCATAATCCTTTGTGTGTTGTTGCCAATGTTCCATGCCATTTATTTTTGTTCCTAAAAAATAACTGAATTTTTCATTCAAATTCCTCAGAAACATCATAGTACCAATAAAAATAGATAAACGTATAAGATTTAAATGTGGAAGATTTATTTCCTCAGGCATGAAACAGAATAATAAACGTGTGATTATACTATTACTTTTCATACTGTTGTTGATTGCACAATTGCATCAACAATTTGACTTTAAAGTTGCAAGTGTATTTAGTCTCTTATTAGTGAGATGATTAACATTTAGCAACTATTTTGTGGTCATATTCATCTTTGCTCATTACCAACCATGCCAATTTTCTCACCTCCTTTTCGTAAAGAAATTGGATGCCAGCAGAGCTATTAAAAATAGCATGATAGCATGCTAGGTAAGCCTTTGAGTCAACCAAAGAGACCAAACTTCAACTTAGGGTTCAAAATTGTTTTTTTTCAGGCCACCCAAACTCATCTTCTGCAAATTATAGATTTCTAGAAAGGGCATCAAATACCAAGGCATCCATAGTATAAATTGATTGGATCACCTCCACGGAGATGTGTCTCACCCAATTGTGGATATTAACATTTGATTAGTGGGCAATGTGACTCCACCCATTCTAGGTGGGTCTTGATTACTTTACTGAAGTCCTTTAAGAGAGGAATGTTTTGGAAAGAGCCTTAGAACCGCAAGAGAACCACCAGAGAGCCATGAGAACCACAAGAGCCTATGCAGCCAGAGACCTTTAGAGATGAAGAAGCAAAACACCCCCGTGGGAGCTTCATGAAACAAGAAGCCTGGAGTGAAAGCTGGCAGACATCTCCATGTTCACCATGTGCCTCTCCAGTGGAGAGAGACAGCCTGAACTTCATCAGCCTTCTTGAACCAAGGTATCTTTTCCTCATACCTGAGATTGGACAATTTTTATAGCCTTGTTTTAATTGGAACATTTTTACAGCTTTAGAACTGTGAATTTGCAATTTAATAAATTCCCCTTTTTAAAAGCCCTTCTGTTTCTGGTATATCGCATTCCAACACCTAGCAAAATAGAACAGTTGCCTAAGCACAAATTTCAGCTCCCTTAGCCCTAGTTACTAATGAGAAAATGGAGATCAGGTTTACCTTTCAGGGTTAAGAGAATTAAATCAGTTAAGATAGTGGGCTTGAAAACACAATGGATGTGGTAAGCATGCTTATCATCATCTCACTGTCATCATCTTGAACTAGGAGTTGAAAATCATTTCTAATCCTGGTTCTGCCCTCATGACCCTAGACAAGATTCTGGGCCTCATTCACATTTCCTGTCAACGAAGGTGGGAATATAGATAATTTCTCAACTCTATTCCACTAATAAAATAGAACAATCCCAAATTACTGACATTTTAAAACTTACTTTTTATTTTGAGATAATGGGAGATTCACTTGCCGTTGTGAAAAGGAGTACAAGGGTGGTGCAACGGTGGCTCAGTGGCAAGAGTTCTCGCCTGCCAAGCTGGAGACCTGGGTTTCATTCCCGGAGTCTGCCCATGCCAAAATAAAAATAAAAATAGTACAGAGAGACCCTTGTTCATTTTACACAGTTTCCCCCAAAGGTAAGATCTAAACTATAGTACAATATCACAACCAAGATATTGCCATTGAGAGAGTCAAGATTCAGAAATAGAATGGTTTGCATTTTTACACTTGCCTGATCCATAGCCACGACCATCACCATATCCCTTGGAAAGAGATGAAGAACCAACAGGTATTTTAGAGGTAGGCAAACTGAAGTGCTATGTGACCAGCCCCTAATCAAGCCAAGATCAGTGGGAAAGGATCCAGATTCAGAAAAAGAGATGTTTTATGCCAAAGTTCAGGAAAATGCTTTTCCAATTGGTTTCTTATTTAAAATTTCTTCCAATTAAATGGTTATGCTACATATATAGAAATACAATGGACACATTAAAATGATGTGCTAGAAAAATGCCTGATGATGTAAAAAGATATTGACGAAAAAATAGGTTGCAAAATGAACATTATGTGTGGTAGGAGGCAGTAGCAAAAAGGCTTGCCACCTTTCCCTTGAACCCACAAAGGCAGCCTATGCTCAGGACCAGGTGTGTCAGCCCACAGTAATCCAATACAAACCCCTAGTAGATGAGGGAACTGCTGGCACTTTTCTTCCCCTCTTTTCCCAAGTACATGTAAATATTCACTGGAGACAGTCTGACTCTGGTGGACATCTTTTGTGACATCTGGCTTACACCCTGGTGGTATATCTGTCCCTGGTGGGGAGGGACGGGGGTTCCTCCACTGTGGTACACAAACGCAAGAGAGGGGTGATGTGCATAGAACATCTCTCTGCCTCGGCCTGGCATTGAGACCTGCTGGCCATGGGGAACCAACGCCCACTGGTGAAGCTGACCTTGCTCTGTCTCTTCTCTATGTGAGCAAAATGTCTAAGATAGTGAAGTTCAGGTGTCAACTTGGCCAGATGAAGGTGCCTAGCTCTGTTGCTGTGGACATGAGTCAATGGCATGTGAACCTCATCTGTTGCTGATTACATCTGCAGTCAGCTAGGAGGCATGCCTGCTGCAATGAATGATGTTTGATTTAATTGGCTGGAAGCTTAAATGAGAGAGCTCAATGTAGCACAGCCCAAGCAACTCAACATACCTCATCTCAGCACTCACAGCTCAGCCCAGGCCTTTGGAGATGCAGAAAGGAATCACCGTGGGGAAAGTTGTTGGAACCCAGAGGCCTGGAGAGAAGGCCAGCAGAGATCACCCTGTGCCTTCCCGTGTAAGAAAGAACCTCAGTTGAAAG
>PVIY010052379.1:0-15216 GCA_004026745.1 Myrmecophaga tridactyla
ATTGTGAACTGCCTTAGAAAAGATTGTATTTTCATCAATTAAGTTTACTAGAAAACCAATGAGACTCCAGAGCCACTCAGATCTACACGTAATTTTACATATCCACAATACAATATCTTGTGATCTGATATTTTAGTGGTGTAGACTAGACACAGACTGGCTATTAACAAGTAATTTTTCATGCACTTTAAAGAAGAATGTCAGTTTCTAAGGAATATGTTACAACCATCATTAAACATTTTCAGCAACTACAGAGCACACCAGAAAGATCCGAGAATAGGATAGGTAGAGTTCACCCTTACTCATTGGAACAGATAGAAAAGACACAGGAAGGCAACTGAGATGGCAATTCCACAGTGTAAGTTACCTGGGAGTGTCTTCTACACCCCATAGGGAGGCCCTGGTTGGAAAAACTGAAGAACTGAGACACAAAGACCCCAAGACTGTCCAGCTGGTGCAAACAGGCTAGCCCGCCCCTTTCCGAATGGAAGACTGGAGCTCTCAGGAGTACACGGGCCAGGAGACAGGGAACAAGAAGTAAGCCAAACCTCATTCCTTGAATGTGCTACCCCATGACCCACGACTAACACCACAACCCAGGCACCTGAACGCCATCACCCACTCTCCCAAACCCCACGTTCCAAGTGCTATCACCATGCCACACCCCTCTGTGCATACCTGCCCCCTCCCCACCCTGAGTGTGAACGTGCCTGCCCAAGCCCGTCCATATCTACTGTACAAATGCATTTCCACCTGTCCCTCCAGAGACCCACCTTACCCTCACTGTACTCTACAGGAGATCACCAGCACATAAAGGCTGCAGGCACTCACCTGTGCCTAGGCTACACCCACCCCCACCACATACAGTTACACCTCCCTAACGATCCTAGGTCTGTGCATGTCTATATTAGTTTATAGGCCTCCCAGTTCCCCACACATGCAGGATGCCTTGCCATGACCACTAGCTCTGCTCAATGCTGACCTGTGCAGCCACACCACAAACAAACCCTGCCTAGGCAGGCAAACCAGCTCGTTGTGCCTGAGTTCTGTGCACACACACACAAGGGCTACAGTCCCCTAGACTAGTACATGGTAGGACCTTAGCCCCAGATCGCACACCCACACAGCTCCATCCTCCTCGCGCCCAGCGCCTATGCATCCCTGCACTGGTTTCTTGATCTCAATGTAGCATCACAGTGTTGGGCCCTGCCCAGTCCCTCATATCCTGCCCTTCTCCATCCCAGTTACAGAGCATTAGACCACATAAGGAAATCAAATTCCAAAGCAAACCATGCAAAATATTTACATGCCATGAAGACAAGCAAAGATCACTGAGCATATCATGATGCAGACAGATATAGACCTGCATAATGGTTAAATTAAAACACCAGAGGAGACACAGATATTGGAACACTTAATCAGAGATGTTCATATAACTCTACTAAACAATACAAATGGATGGTTGATGACATAAAGGACGTCAAGTAGACACTACAAAAGTAGAAGGAGGAATTTGTATAATAAATAGAAAAATAGCAAGTATCACAGATTAAAGATGCTTTTAATTAAAGACCAAATTAAAAGACATAGTAGAGACACGCACCAGCAGATTTGAGGAGGCAGAAGAGAGAATAAGTGAAGTAGTGGACTGAACAAATCATTTGGACGCTTAAAAGAGCAAATGGCAAAAGTGGGAAAATATGAACTGGATCTCAAGGAACTGATGGGCAAGACAAAGCGCACAAATATAAGAATCACCGGTGTTCCTGAAGAAGAGAAGAGTAAAGGACAAGAAAGATTAGTTGAGGTTATAATGAAGGAAAATTTCCCAGCTCGTATAAAGGACATAAAAATACATCAAAGAAGCCCAATAAATGCCAAATAGAATAAATCCAAATATGGCTTCCCCAAGACCCATACTAATCATTCTGTCAAACATTGAAGAGAAGCAGAAAATCCTGAAAGCCGCAAGACAAAAGCAGTCTACTACATACAAGGGAAACCGCATAAGATTGAGTTCAGACTACTCAAGTGGCACTGTGGAGGAGAGAAGGAAGTGGTATGATATATTTAAGATCTTGAGATAAAAAGACTTCCAGCCAAGAATTCTCTACCAAGCCAAATTGTCCTTCAAAACTGAGGGAGAAATTAAAATGATCACAACCAAAGAAATCCTGAAAGATTTGTCAGCAAGAGATCTGCCCTACAAGAGATATTAAAGGGATCCTGCCAGTTGAAACAACAACAACAACAAAAAGACAGGAGAGAGAGTTCACAGAGCTGAAGAGTACCAGTAAGGGTATCTCTAAAGGGTAGCAAGAGGAACAGGGTAAAGAATATATAGATCTGACAAAGAAAATAAAATGTATAAGGTGGTTCATTCAAGAAATGCTATTGCAGTAATATCTTTGAATGTGAACAGAAGGAACTTACTAATTAAGAGATACAGATATGCAGAATGGGTTAAGAAATATAATCCAACTATATGCTGTTTATAAGAGGCACATCTTAGAAACAAGAAAACAAATAGGTTGAAAGGGAAAAGATGGAAAAAGGTATTCCATGCAAGTTATAACCAAAAGAAAGCAGGAGTACCTATGCTACAATTGGACAGAACAGAATTTAAACTTAAGACACCATAAAGGAGAAAGAACACCATATATTAATAAAAGGGACAATGCTCCAAGAAGAAATAACAATCCTAAATGTTTATGCTCCCAAACAAGGAGTTCCTATGTATATGGGAGTGACATTGGCAACTGAAGGATGTGACAGATGTTTCAATAATAATAGGAGGAGCCTTCAGTTCACCAATCTCCTCTCTAGACCAAACAACCTGACAGAGGATCAAGAAGGAACTAGAGAATGTAAACAACTTGATACATGAATTAGACCTAACGACATATGTAGGTCCTTGTACCCCCAAACACCAGGATATGTCTTCTTCTCTAGTGCTCATGGGACAATCTCCAGGACAGACATATGCTGGGTCACAAAGCAGGTATTTACAAATGGAAAAACATTGAAATGATTCAAAGCACTTTCTCTCATCAAAATAGAATGAAGCTGCATATCAATATCCAGCAAAGAATGAGAACTTCACAAATATATGGAGATTGAATACTACTTTGACACTCTTAAACCACCAGGGTGTCCAAGAAGAAATTGCTAGAGAAATCAGTAGGTATCTAGAGATGAATGAAAATATGAATACAGCATATCAGAAATTCTGGAATGTGGCAAAAGCTGTGCTGAGAGGGAAATTTAATGTCCTAAATGTGTATTTTAAAAAGCACAACAGTAAAAATTGAGATCGAGGACTTAACTGCTCACCTGGAAGAAGTTGAGAAAGAACTGCAAACTGTCCACAAAGCAAAGAGAAGAGGAGTAATAACTCAGATTGCAGCAGAGTTAAGTGAATGGGAGAACAAAAGAGCAACGGAAATAATTAATAAAACGAAAAATGGGTTCTTTGAGAAAATCAATAAAATGATGGGCCACTAGCAAGACTGAAAAAGAAAAAAAGAGAGAGGATGCAAATAAACGAAACCAGAAATGAGAAGGTGGTGAATTACCACAGCCCGTGAAGAAATAAAAGAAGTCATAAGATGATACTATTGACACCGATATGCCAACAAACTGATGGCAACCACTTAGATGAAATGGCCAAATTCCTGGAGACACACAAACAAGCCACACTGACTCGGGAAGAAATAGAAGATCTCAACAAGCCAAACACACCTATGCGGATTCAGTCAGTCATCATAAATCTTCCTACAAAGGAAAGCATAAGGCCAGATGGCTTCACCGGGAAATTTTATCATGCATTCCTAACAGAACTCACTCCAATCCTGCCCAAACTTTTCTGAAAAATTGAATGGAAAGGAACACTACCAAACTCATTATATGAAGCTAACATCATTTTAATGCCAAAGCTAGGTAAAGATGCTATAAGAACAGAAAACAACAGGGCACCCTCAAATACTGAACATCGATGTAAAAATTCTCAACAAAATCAAAGCAAATTGAATCCAACGATGCACCAGAAGAATTACACACCACGCCAACTGGGTATATAGTGGGAATACAAGGATGGTTCAAGAGAAGAAAAACGATTAAAGGAATACAGCACATTAACAAATTGAAAGGGAAAAATCACATGATCATCACGATTGACACTGAAAAAGCATTTGACATCCTTTGCGATAAAAACAGTTCAAAAGGGAGGAATCAAAAGTAACTTCCTCAGCATGGTAAAGGACATATACAAGAAACTGATAGCCAACATCGTACTCTATGGAGAGAGACTGAAAGGTTTCCCTTAAATACGGGAATGCGACAAGGATGCCCTCTGTCCCCACTGGTATTCAATATTGCACTGGAAGTTCTGCTAGAACAAAGAGGGAGGCAAAAGAAATCCATGGCATCCAATTTGGACAGGAAGAAATAAATCTTTCACTATTTGCACATGACCTGATAGCGTACTTGGATAATCCTGAGAAATTTACAACAAATTTATTTGAGATAATAAATTCAGCGAAGTGGTTGGATACAAAATTAATGTGCAAATGTCAGCAACATTTCTGTACACGAGCAATAACCTACCTGAGGAGTCACTTAAAGAAATAAATCCATCCAAAATAGCAGCTACAATATCAAGTATCTCGGAATGAAGTTAACCAGGGCCATAAGGACTTGTACACGGAAAACAACATCACATTGCTCAAAGAAACCAAAGAAGGTCTAAATGGGTGGATACTCATTCCCTGCTGATGGATAGGAAGGTTAAATATAGTTAAGATGTCAATTCTCTGCAAATTGATCTAGAGATTCAGTGCAGTTCCAATCACAGTTCCAATAACCTGCTTTGAGGACTTGGAAAAGTTAGTTACCAAATTCATCTGGAAGGGAAAGAGACCCCAAATAGCCGAAAGCATCCTAAAAAAGAAGAACAAAGTAGGGGGATGAACACTTCTTGATTTTGAAGCGTGTTATAAAGCCACAGTGGTCAAAACAGCATGGTACTGGCACAAAAGATGCAACTATTGATCAGTGGAGTCACATTCAGACTGCAGAAATAGACCACCAAATCTATGGTCGGTGGAGTTTTGATAAGGCCCCCAAATCTACTGATCTGAGACAAGATAGCCTTTTGAATAAATGGGCATGGGAGAACTGGATATCAATAACCAAAAAATGGAGGAGGACCCTTACCTTACACACTGTACAAAAATTAACTCAAAGTGGATCAGACACCCAAATGTGAGAATTAGCAATAACTGATAATCATAAAAAGGATAAGAACCGTGAAGTTTCTAGAATAAAATGTAGGAAACATCTTCAAGACGTAGTAACAGGAGGTAGCTTCTGAAACTTTACACCCAAAGCACAAGCAATGAAAGAAGAAATAGATTAATCGGAACTCCTGAAAATCAAATGCTTCTGCACCTCAATAGACTTTGTCAAAAAGGTGAAGAGCCAGCCAACTGAACGGGAGAAAATATTTGGCAAGATGCCTAATGAATGCAGATGGCTGAAGGTCGCATGGACTGAGAAGTAGATTGGGAAACCATGATGTGTATTTATGATGAAATACTGTGCAGCTACCCAAAAGAAATGAATTTTGGACGCATACAACATTGTGAATGAAACTGTGGGACATGTGGTGATGCAAAGCAAGCCAGAAACCAAAGCGGAATTCTTATATGGTCTTTTTAGCAAATGCTTAGAAGAAAGCAGGGGCCTTGATTGTCAGCTGTTATAGCAGTCACAATTAGTCAAGAGTGGCAATTATTTCTGGATTTTGAGAGGCCCTTTTGTATACATATAACCTGGTATTTAGAGGCAAGGGTAAGGTGATCAGGTGGGACTTCAGATAATTCAAAACACGGGGTGAAGGAAGGCCTGATATATAGTTTAGAACCTCCCCCAAATTGTGGAATTGTAACCCATGCCACACTCTGAAAGCTGTTCTACAACTAGTTGTTGTGATGTGATTTGAAATGTACAGGGTTTTTTTTTTATATATACGTCCTTTTTCACAAAAAAGATAAAATAGGTGACTGTGATGATACAATTACATGTATATATTACTTCTCACTTCCTATGTTCTGGAACAGCCAGAAGGAAAAATCTGAGATGATGGTGTGGTAGCCAAAGGCAAACTCTAGGATGGGTCCTGTTACTGCTTGCTAACCAGTGTTTTGAAACTACTGCTTTTTTCTTTCTTTGCTTTGTGCCTATGTATTATACAATAAAAAGAAAGGTAACGAAAGAAAGGTTTATGAAGGAATCAGAGAAGTTTACTGAATTGGAGAGTATGGAAAAGAGGAAAGGAGAATGATGGAGTCAGGATCCTGTAAGGAGGCAGGCACTCAATTTGGAATTCTCTGAAATCTATCTTCAGATATAGATTTTGTTAAGTAGATTTAATGGGGGAATTGCACATGACTTTAGGGAGATATATCACCATTTTTGCTGATATATTGCCCAGTACATTCTGTAGAGTGTTTTTCTAAACTGTGTACAAATATCATTAAGAATACATACATGCATTTAGACCTATTACTTTCTCTTATGCTATATGAGAACCAGATGAGGTGAGGATAGCAGGTGCCCTCCTTTAATAGTTGAGCCCGATTTGCTCAGGGCTATATTAAAATTTGTTGTTGGTGTGAAACATGAGTCAAGCCTAGACACCCACGACCTACATGATCCTGGTAAACCACAAAAACGTATTCAGCTTCTCATGATGCACACATTATAGACTCAATTATGAGCTGTCCATTTTAAGGAAAGGAAGAAGTGATTTAGTTGATACAAAATGATGGGGATATTAAATTTTGTCCTCTATTAACAATAGTAATGAAATGAGTGAACTCCTGGGACCCCTGAATGTCTTGAGACCTGCACATATGCATTATGGCTATGGGTATTGTCAGCTAGGCCTCCTTCCTCAGCCATGCTGAAGAATCCCCGTAATATTAATGATAATTGTTGCCATATATGCAGGATATTTGGATAATTAGGAATCCTTCATCTTGATTTTTCCAAACCATGCCTATACAAAGAAGGAAAATTGGTTTGGGTACTTTCAGCTAGAAAGAAATTGTTGAGATCCCAATTTTCCTGGAGATTGAGGTCCTCTGCATTGTCCCATATACCTCTGTACTAACTCTGTCTTGGAAAGAATCCAGAGAGAAGGAAAAAGTAAGGATTTAAATGCTGCACGGAGTATAATGCGTCATTATAAGAATGCGTAGAGTTCATTATGGCCTAGTCCAAATATATATTTTACTTGAATGCTGTGTGTTATGCTAGAAGCTTCATGGTGCTTTCTGAAACCAGATTTCACCCAGCATGTTTGGAATCAGAGCCACTCGCATGCCTTTGAGGGGCAGATCTGTTCCCTCCACAGAATCATCTTCAGATACTGCTGTTTTCTCTGTATATGGCTTCTCACTAGTTTTCACTATTTCCAAGATACATCTTAATACATAGTTTTCCAATTTCAGTTTTGCCAAATGCCGCCCCAGTTACATAGGACAGAAGGAACTTATTTATTAGTCTGCGGTGTTCAGAATCCAATGAAAGAGTAATGAAGAGGGCTTGAGGATATCTGGAACCTTGTCCGAAATCGACCTGTGATTGAATGAGTTATGCACCCAGGGTGAAAGCAAAAAAGTGAACAAAAACACGTTCATAATCTTAATCTGCATTCCTGTAGGCAGGAACACACTGTATAAAGGATCCCTTGAAGATGCAAATTTTAGTTAGGTTATGGTCCAACTGAAAGTAGGTGCGTTTTAATATGGATACTGGAGGATTTATAAGAAGAACAAGAAAGTGACATAAACCTATAAAGAAGGAGAAGATATTGCCATGTGATGTGAGGCTGGGATTCAAGGCAAGAAACCCAGAGGATGTGTGTCAAGCCAGGAATGGAGCACTATAAAACCTGAGAGGAAGAACGCCTTCTAGCCTCTGAAGCTGTGAGACAAAAAATTGCTCTTGCTTAAGCCAACCCATTGTATCACATTTGTCATAGCACCCAGGCAAACTAAAGTACTACGGCAACATAATTGTGCCTCCTTGGCAGTAACAGGTTGTCTAGACTTCTTTTTCCATTCTTTTATTTGCACGGTTGCCCAGGATGACTCAAAATATCATCTGAACTCTTTGGAATGATAGATCAAATGTTGTTGGTACTAAAGACTAATGAAAACAGTGACACTCTCAAGGATCTCAATATCTCCTCAGCTATGACTTTAGGCTATACCCCTTTAGAGCTGCCACCATTTTACACCTAAGATGACTGGGGCACAGGGTTAAAAAGAAAAATGGTTTGACTAAGTCTCCAAAGGGGATGGAATGAAAAGGTGTGTTTCATTCTGCTCTTGAACATATTGTAGCCTATTGAAAGAAGAGGATTCAGAAGCTGTGAACCCTATTATAAGTGTGTTTTAATGGAGGCTATTCCTACAGGATTCCCAGCTGATAGCAGGGAGTATCGAAATTCTCAAAAGATGGACTAATCTCGGGAGATTCACAGTCCTATTGTCACGTCAAGCAAGTTGTATAAGTGCCAGATAATCACCTGAACTTCTGTAGGCATCTCTGAACTAAGATTCTGAACCTCTTGAGGTTCACTTTTTGCTATCCAAAATGAATACCAGATAAGGCATATTCTAGAGAATATATTTAGGCCTTTATATCCATGTGCAAGTAATGGACACTGTGAGCTGGGATGGCATTTAAGCCCTCATCCTCATAGTGATAGCAAGTTCCTGGTGAAATAAGGTCCTTCTGAGGTGCATTTGCTCAAGATTAAAAAATGTTGTAAGGTGGTCCTATTGAGTATCCATCACCAACGCCAAATTCATCATCAAACCCATTAGGTTCTCCTACTTAAGCATCTTTCTAATCTGTTTTCTGGTTTTCACAGCACACCCTTATTGTTTTGTAATGGAGCTACTAATTCTATTTTCTCTCCCCTTGATTTAGTCCTCAAAGTTTCCATTAGAGTAAGCTTGCTAAAATGCGAATGTCATCCTATCAGTTGAAACATATCAAGGCCTCTGCATGTATAGACATTTATGATGCCTGTAAATCCATCCAACCTTCTCTCCTGCCATTCCCCGTTCGCATCGCAGGGTTATATGAACAATTTACTAACTTGAATTATGCTTTTCCTCCAGCAAGAATTCTATTTTCCCTGTCGTGCAACTGGACAACACCAATTCACTCTTTGAAATTTGATTTACATATCATCCCTACTGTGAAATATTCCCTTTCACTTTTGATCACACTCTTCTTTTTGCCACCAGTGCACTTTTGCTTAGGCGATTTCTGCTTTTGCTGCACAAAGTTCTAATTATGCTTTCTACATCTCTCTCTCTCCTTTTCTAGACAGTTTCTGGAGGCCAACAAGCACCTAATTTTCTCTATTGGAATTGACTTTGGATGGTCCTTTGGGAATAGTTGTTAGCCGTCAAGAAGAGATTTGGGTAAGTGAAGACGTGGTGTGTGTGTCAGGGTAGTTCAGGGGTAGAATTCTCGCCTACCATGCAGGAGACCCAGGTTTGATTCCCAGCCTATGCACCTCACAAACAAACAAACTAACAGGCAAAACACCAGTCAAACAAAAATTCAACATATGGTGCAGCAATAAGGGGATACTCACATGGAAAGAGAATGAAGTGTGACCCCAGTCATACAGCTTACAAAATAAAGTGCCAGAGCACATATTACTTATGACCACCTTCCAGATACAGAAGAGAAAGTACATTCATGCTGTTGACTAAGGTTCACCTGTAATAAGTGGTAGCAGAGATTGACCTCATTAGAGTAGTTTTTGAAAGTTTTATACATGGCTGCTCGTGCTTTTCCTTATTCCCATAGATACGTTTCACTTTAATATCAGGAAAGCACGATGGCTTTGCCATAGGCCATAGGTAGCTGCAATATTAAGAATGTTGGCTGTACGCTTGGCAAGAAATACTTGAAGAACAGAGGTCAGCATCCTTCCTTTGAGGTGTGTGGTAGAATCTGCTTTCACAGGGTTTTATTAGCAGCTAATCAAGATATTTTTTGCTCTCATCTCCAGCCGTTAGTGTAGTAAGCATAAATCAGGGTTCAGGAGATTTCTGATTTCTTTTGCATTGTGTTTGGGGATAGAAGACAGTGCAGAACTGGGCCTTCCCTGCCCCTGGGGTTTCAGTCCTGCCAAGAGAGCTCTTTAGGGTCTTCCAAGCTCTGTTCCTCTCTTTTCACCCTGCCTCTGGAATGGTCAAGTGACTTACGTGCAAAGTATGGGAAGAGTTGGTAAGTGGACATGCTTGACTCGACTAATTGTCTTCTCTTCCTTGAGGCTTAAAATGGGTTTCTTTTGTTTCTGCAGCCTTGTGAATTACTAGTTCTTAAATCTGACCATTTCCAGAGTTCAGTTATAACACTTTGACTGTCATAGGAATGTAAGTTTCTGAACCAAGGTTTCCAAAAAGGAAAGGGGTAATTTGGCCTCCATTGTCTCCCTTTGGCTATATTTCCTAACTTCTTCCAAGTCAGGATGAAACAATGATGTTGTGCATAGTAGAAGGCCATTAAGAGGCCCCAGTATTTGGTGTATTATCTGGGAACATCAAGGAACAAAAAGGGGTAGTTTGGGGAGTGTCAAATGTCCATTTTGAAATGGATTTGATACTCCCAGGGAGGGTGGATTTGTGTCTCGGTCTTTTAGTGTGTCGGGAGGTTTGATCTTAACAGGTTGAAGATTATTTTGAGTAGGTCAGACAGGTTTGTGCAGTCAAGTTCTGAGTCCTGTGGCAAAGTCTTTTATCGAATGTATCAGTTTACTAGGGCTGCAGTAACAAATTAGCATGAACCCAGTGGTGTAAAACAATAGAAAGACACTATCTATTATTCATTAGGATTCACACTTGTGGAGATCAGAAGGTTCTACGATAGAACATGCTCATGGCCTATTCTATGTTCACATTATTACCAGCTTCCTTGGCTTATGGCTACATCAGTTCATCATTTGCCTGGGTCTTTATGTCACCTTTTCGTCTTTGTGTCTGTGTCCTCTTTTCTGTCTCCAATCTCTCTCTACTGTCAGGAGACATGTTATAGGATTTAAGTTCCATCTAAATCATCTAGCATGAGCTCATTATCACAAGATTTTTAACTTAATTCCATCTACTAAGACCCTTTCTCCAAATATGTAACATTTACAGGTCCAGGGATTGGGGTGTGGACACGTCTCTTGAAGGGCCACCATCCGATCCATGATGCTAGCGCATCGACCCTGGCTGATGACTGCATGTGTTTCCATGTGTTTACTTCATGATGGGTTGAGTAAGTACTTCTATACTCCCTTTCAAATGGGCATCTCCTATTTGAATTGCTTGGTAAAACACTCAAAGCACTACAGCCTTAGGAGATCACTTCTTAAGTACACATATCTGTCTGTTTCTGTCTATCTGTCTATCCATCCAACCACCCATCATCTGCTTATCTCTGTCATCTACCTACCGAGATAGATGCATCTCTCCAAACTCTATCTGCTTGCCCATCTATCTATCTGTCTGCCTAATCTGTTTTCCATCACCCAGCCATCCATCCATTTATACATCTCTGGTCTATTCACCCATTCGTATGACAACAATGGATGATAAGACTCTCCTACACTATTGAATTTTATTCCACAATCTGAGAAATTGACACGAAGAGACTTTTGATCCTGAGAAAGCACTGAAGACATGCAGACCCTTGCTGTATGAGTCAGCTGTTTGTGACTGCACAACCAATACATGATGGGGCAGAGAATTAAACCCACATCTTCTCAGTCCTCCTCTGCCCCCATTCTCCCATTTGCAGATTCCGCTCTTGCTCCCTGGGTACACCAGAAGCCAGAATCCATCCTGTGGGCCCCACATATGCTTATTCCCAACATCTGGAATTCCCACCCTCTGGAATGCTCTTCCCTCAGATGTCTGACTTGATTTCCTCTTTATAGATTTTGCTCATTTCTCACCCTCCTAGTGAGGCTTACCCTGTCCACCCTTTCAATGGAAACCCATGTTCCTCTCTCCACCAATCTCAATTCCCATGCTGCAATCTTGAATAGTCGTTACTACATCCAAGATAGTCAATACATTTGAAGTTGATGAGTGAATGAACTGCCTTCTGAATATTGCCTGGATCTTCCAGAGGCATCCCATAATACTTAAAGTCGAACTTATATCTTTGCCCCAACTACTTATGTGCATCTACACAGGCAAGATGGCTAGATAGACCTGGTCTTGTTGCAGTTATCTTCTTCACTTCCTTGTCCTCTCACCTGGTCATCCTGTCTGGCCACTGTAGACCAGGAGATTATCGGCTCTGCTTTGCTTGGGCCACAGCCACGTTTCTCGTAAGCCTCTTTGTCTCTCTTCTGGGACCATTCATTCTTCCATCGCACAACCAAAAGGATATTTCTAAAATCAATATATGATCACTTTTTTGCTTACTATCTTTACATGAATTTCCTTACTTTCAGGAAACGGACAAATATGGTAATGTTTGCCCTGACCTGTCACTGCCAAACCGTGCAGCTACATCTCCTGGCTTTGGTTTCCCTTTCAAGCCACATGTGACCTCCTGAAAGTGTCCCACTTTCTTGTGAGCTCTGTTCTTTACCTGCCTTTGAGCTTCGTTTTGCTTTGTCCTGCAAATAGGCCTTCAACACCTGGCACCTCCCTCTTCCTTCTTTGAGGCACGGCCCATGTTTCATCTCACCCCGTCATGGGGTGAAAGTCCTTCCTACTTTCTATTACTTCAGTATTTCCACCACCAGTGGTATATTCTGGCTCTACTCACCTGTCTCCACCACTACATTGTAGGTTTCTCTGGGGCAAGAGGTCAAGGCAACCTTGAATAAATAATACATTTGTAAACAGCTGATGGAAATGATTACATTTTTCTCTTGTACCATGTAAAGATGGTTCTCCTGGGTGGTGGATTGCCTTAGAAAGATGTTATTTTCACCAATTAAGTGTACTAAAGAACCAGTAAGACCCCATGGTCAATCAGATCTGCATGCAATTTTACATATCCATAATAAAGTATCTTGTGATTTGATGTTTTAGTGGTTTAGACTAGAGGCAGACTGATTATTAACAAGGAATTTTTCTGACACTTTAAGGAAGAGTGTTAACATCTAGGGAATAGGTAGAAAACATCACTGAACGGGTTCAACAACTACCGAGTGCACCCGAGCTCTTGTTTCCTTTGTTCCTCCAGGCCCAGAATATGGATGCCAAGTCATCCCTTCTGAGTGAGGGATGAATGTGTAAGGGTGATTAGTCTAATGCTAAGTTAAATAAAAAGATACAAAAAAAGACATTTTAACAGTTTTCAAGACTGAAATTAGAAAGTGTGATTTCTTGGCAGGCACCAGGGATGATTGGCTCTAGGGTGAGCTCAGAGGGGTGGGAGAGAAGCTCAGAGGAGAGAGAAAAGCATGGGTCACCTTGTTTCTCCCACCTCTGGGCCTCATTCCCTCCTGCATTGCCATCCCTAATGCTCAAATGCCAGAGACTATCAGAAGTCAGTACAAGCAGTCATAAAGTATGGCTAGGGGGTGTAGCTTGGTCAATATATTCCCCATGAAGGGCAATTGCGATTGAGGGAGTGGAGTATGAACCATGAGAGCGGTTGCCTAGCATCCGACTCCTCCGAGGCACAGACCAAATGGCACCGTTCAGCAGTGTGACAGCAGCATCACCCGGATGCTTAACAATGG
Organism: Myrmecophaga tridactyla; assembly: GCA_004026745.1. Taxonomy (NCBI): domain Eukaryota; kingdom Metazoa; phylum Chordata; class Mammalia; order Pilosa; family Myrmecophagidae; genus Myrmecophaga; species Myrmecophaga tridactyla. The sequence continues at coordinate 13,787 of PVIY010052379.1, forward strand.
GGAGGGTGTGCGTGACATGGGGAGGGCTTGTGACAGGGGAAGGCGCCTCGCGGGGGGGATTGCACGTGACAGCGTGAGGGTGCGTGATGGACAGGGAAAGGTGTGAGAGAAGGTGTGGGAGAAGAGATGCCAAAGGGCAAAAGTTAAGGCCCAATGGCCCTGCTGGCTAGCATGAGGTCATCCTGTCAATGAACAAAAACCCTGAGACTGTGAAAGGTTCTGGGGAGGATATACCATCCCTTGACCTGGCAGATGATGCATTGCACAGCATCCTTGCCAGATACGGCCAGTTTTTCTTCACTTCTTTAAATCCATTCAGTGAAAACAACACCTCTTCTTGAGTCACACAAGTGGCAATGCCCAAAGGAGGATTTCAGCCAGGCTGTATGGTTCCCGAGCTCATTCATTTTACGAAGAGTCTGTAGTAACTTCTCATCATATAGGCATTTTACATAGTAAGACATACAGTATCTAGCACCATGACACGCCTCTAATGAGCACATGCACGAAATTACCAGGTGCTCTTCTTTGGTTCAACTCATGAGCCCAACTTGGTGCACAATGGTCTGCTCCAGTCTCCTCAGAAGATATGGAGCGGGAACGTTCGCTTGCCAACAGAGCACCGTTGGGCACTTCTCTTCCAATCGAGCCTGGCTGCACAGTTTGTATGTGGTCTGGTTTGAAAGATTCAAGTCTGTCAGGATTATATTCTAAATTAAACATGATCAATCCTGGAAGAAATTTTATCAGGACCATTCCTTATCGTGAAGAGGCCAGTTACGCCAGCCCTTCCAGAATATGCCTAGCATGGTATCTCATCTGTGACCATTAATGAATACGTCATTTCAAGTTCATAGTAGAGCCAGGTATTGGACTGAAATATGATCAGTACAATCTGGACGTTGTGAGCAAGTCAGTTGGTTTCAGTCTTCACCACACATAATTGGCCCCTAAAAATGACCTTTGAGATTGTTGTGCCCTAGAAAGGACACATGCCCTTTGATTTCTAGGACAAGGAGATATGTATTCCTGTTCCAGAAGAAAGATTCAAAGAATCGTGCACTAAACATGTCTTTACCAAGTTTGAGTCTTGTATCTTTGGTTTGCATCTTTGGAGTAGTTTTCTCTCATAGGCTGATATGTACCAGACATGTGACATTCAAAAGGTTCGGAACCAAAAATCATGAGAGCAGCAAGAAAATATGTATACATTTTTCTAGTTGTATATTTAAAATAACACTGGGTACAATTCAAATACTACAAAAGTGTTTTAGCTGCCTGTTCATACGATCTGTTTTATAGTGTATTAGAAAATTTGCTCACTCCAAAATTGAGGTTGGCGGGAAATAGATGATTTCAGTCAAACTTAAATTGTTTGAAAGTGGTGAACTATTAAAAGCCTTTTCTAATTTTGCCATGATTGGAAGTGT
>PVIY010052380.1:0-15211 GCA_004026745.1 Myrmecophaga tridactyla
ATTTAGGAGGTAATATTTGTAAAATTTGGTTATCTAAATATGGTATTGGGAAAAAAAGGAAGAGCTTAGGTTTCTGGCTGGCAACTAAATAGATGATGTTATTAGCTCAGATCACTGAAAATTCAGGACAAGCTGAACTGGGTGGGGGTGGGGAGAGATAATTCATGTTGAAACATTTGTGCTGCCTGTTGACTATCCAAAAGGTTAAGTTCAGTAGATGATTATATATGTATTGTTTCAAAATGTATAGATCATCTCAGGGTGGTGGTATGAACAGAAGATACATATACTGGTCGATGAGAGAAAGAATGAAGAAGTAGAGACAGGTACTGGAACAGAAAGGAAAGAGAGAGATATGGTTTATTTTCTTCTTAGACTACCGTTTTCTGTTTTCAAATCCTCATTTCTTAAGACCTAATGTTAATATGAAAAATTATGTTAAAAATGTTTTTAAGTAATCTATTTTAAAATATCCTTGTCGTTAATATTATGAGGAGATACCCTTTACCATACAGTAATATAAATTAGTGACTTGAGAACAGGGAAACAAATACAGAGAATTGACAAATTACAATCAAAAAAGCTCTGAAAAGCATCATCGCTACAATATAAGTTATATATGCTTTCATCCTTCGTTTAGCTAAGGAGATAGTTAGGTTCTTATTAAAAGCCTCCACAGAGACATTGGAAGAACAATGTATAAAAAATAAAGCATGTATTCAAATTTTTAAAAATGCTAAATTCCTACCATTAGTCGTACCTTTTCAAAAGTAGGCAACATTGCAAATGGAAGAAGGGGCCTGTTTATGCCATATAAACAATGCCTTATCAAACTGTTAAAGAAAATTTATGAATATCAATTATTTAAAGATTACAGAACAATAGAGTTTATTTCAGCAGAATTTATTTCAAACAGGTTGGTTTAAAGTACTCCTGCTTTTATGGAGTTTTATCATTTGTAAATGTCCTAGCTTCTACAAAGTTTAGGATTATATAGTCATAGTATAGTTAATTGTAAATGTTATATAATTAATAACTTTGTAGGTTGGTAGTTATTAACCCCTATCTAGGCATCTATACTTTACACATATACCAGTAACATGTTTAATCAGTAGCAGAGAAATATAACACTTGTCAGATAGGTGCCATATATTAAATGTCAAGTGTGTGCCAGAGACTGAGCTGGGCACTGCTCATACAATATAAATAATTGCACTAAGCATGTAATTATCTTCCTATTTCATGTACGAGAAAGCTAAGGTTTAAGTGACTTGCCTAACACCACAATCTGGTAAGAGCACAACTAAATTACTTCAATATTTTTATGACTCACTATTCTCACTTGAGGAAAATTTACATAAAACTTATAAAAACTAACATGCACACAGAGTAATGAGATAGAATACTGTTATGTTACATTCATTCAACAATGTAACTCCTCTTCTAGTAGGAGACGGTAATTTTTTCAAAGCATAGGTCCTTGACATAAATCCTTGACTCCCCAAATTTATTTCATGCAGAATATAAATTCAGTAAGTACTTATTGAAGAAGTAAATGAATAACAAGATTTGAGTTGGCAAATGTAACTTATTTATTTATTTATTCAATTATTATTTACTGAGTATCTACTATGTGCCAGGTACTATTTTTGGTACTGAGGATACAACATTAAACAAAACAAACCACCTGTTTTCCCCCTTTGCGTTACCTGTGGGGGGGAAGTCATTTGATTTTGAAACTATGAAGTTTATTAGTGAATACGGTTCTTTTTTCCAAAGGCATTTAGCTTACTAAATACAACCATGAATTATTATATCTATACGTACTACTGAACAGAGTAAAGTCAGGGAACATGAAAGAAAGATAAGGGAGGAATGAGGAAGTGTATGGTGCAGGAAAAATACATATTACTGCATATGGGAGCTCTAAAGTCATTTCATAAAACAGGAAAAAGAGAGGTGTTCAATTCATGTTAAGGAGAATAAAATAACATTGACTTTCAGATCACATAAGAACAACATAAAAGAAGAATACTATAGACCTTTGTTACTTACGAATATACATACAGAAATACAAATTTTAAAAGTTAAGGGGTTAACAAATTTCAGAGTGCTTTAAAAAATATATATGCTCATCAAGTTGAATTTATCTAAAGAATGCAAGGACAGTTTAACTTAAAAAAAAATCTATCAAAAAAATTCACCACATTCCTGAACTAAAGGACAAAAATCACAGGTTTGTATCAATATATGCAGAAACCTAATTCAATAAAATTCAACATACCAACATTTAAAAAAACTACCAGGAATCTAGAAATAATTACATAAAGGATACTTGCCAAAAACCTGTTGCAATCATAAATTAACGGAGAAATTTTAAACACATTTCTTTTAAGATTAAAAATCAGACAAGGATGTCCACTGTCACCTTACTGAACAACAAAGTAATGACAATACTGGTCAATGCAGTAAGGCAATAAAAAGAACCTGAGATAAATGGGTAGGAAAAGAAGAAACAAACTGTCATTATATCCAGAAAATATGGTCAATTACACAGAAAATTTATTAATAACGGAATGGTAAACTGTTGAAAATAATGTAAGGAGAATGCCCTGCAGCCTTGGGATAGGGCAGGACTTAAAAAAAAAAAAAAACACAAAAAGTACTATAAGGTTAAAATTGATGGATGTGATTATATCAAAATTATTTCTTTTTGATAAATATAGTTTATGATCTGATGGCAAACTGGAAAAAAGACATCTTAAACTGTCAATGTACAATATACAAGGAATTTCTGAAATTACCCTTTCTAGCAAAGAAAATAATAAGGGAAGAAAGAGAATATGAAACTAGGCAAAGGTCAAATATAGGCAATTTAGAGAAGGACAATCTTAAATGATTAATAATTCTATAAAGAGAGGCATAATCTTACCAGTAATCAGAGAAATGCAAATTAAAACCCAAACAATCGAATATCCTTTAGATTAGCAGAAATTAGTGAAATTAAGTATTATATAACAATCCCCCTCCTAGGTATAGAAACCGTAGAAATACATACAAGTCTATATTATGGTAGAATGCTAGGAGTAATTTAAGTGTCAGTCACTAAAATAAATAGGTTATTAAAACATAGCAAATGCAAACCATGAATTAAATATCATGCAGTAATGAGAGGCAATGAGCTAGATGTACAGACTACAACAACAACAAGATATCAAAATAATGCTGATTAATAAATGCAAGAAATAGAACTAGATCCATAGCATAATACCATTTGAGTACATTAAAAATACAAACTTATGCAAAATCACTATACATTTTTCAATGACACATACACATCCATGATCATATATTAAACACATAAGAGTTACTATATTTGGGGAAAACAAGGAAAATAAAGATCAATAAATAGCTAAGAGGAGATAAGTGGCCTTGTGGATATAGGAAATGAATGAAAAATTCATAATAAAATAAATGTAAGAGGGGGCCTTGTATGAACAGATGATAATGTCACAACCCAAGATATATACAATTAATTTAATTCACTGTACCTGAAATTGAAAAAAAGTTCCTTTTTTTTGATAAAACTCAGTCAATATCCTGTTTCATCTTTATATAACAAGGGGAGAGGAGAGGGAAAGGGGGAGGGGGAGGGAGCTACTCAGTCTTCGCAAACTAACAGAGCCTGCCACTAAATGGTTCAGGCTGCAGAGTCCACAGAGTGGTGTCCCAAAATGTCTAGAATAATGACTAAGTGACACTACGTCAAACATATGAAGAAAGAAAATGGAAAACAGACTGGGCAAGTAAGACATATTCAAGTATACTAAAAACAGCCTGATATATGCATCACTAAACTTTGCTATTAAAATATCAATAATGGACTTCACTCAGCAATTTGTCTTTGTTGATACTTTGGCCTCATAGTTTAATTTTTTGACTGACTCTGTGTGTATCTCTGTGTTTGCATGTATATATATTTCTAAGTTGGAGAAAAGCGTCATTTCTTAGAATTTCCATTAACAGTCATAATATTTCCCCCTCAAAGAGGTTCCTTTTCCCGTATGTCTTTATATGACATAAAGAATAATTGTCAGGAATAAAAAGGTAAACAGTTTTCACAAATATTATTTTAATACATGAAGACAGGCTATTCTTTGATAACTACATTGCTAAATTAAGAACACAAATCTGAGTGTGTGTGTGTGTGACTATTTCTAGGTATCACCTGCTAATTTGCTGATGACATGGAAATTAACAACACAAACTGTATATATTCCATGACAAACAAAAAATTCAAGAAGAAAATAATGAATTCTTTTTTTAAATTAATACTTCTTAAACAACAGTTTCTCATTCTTCACTTTTAATAATAAACAAAAAATACTACCAAAAATGAGAAAGAGAGTTTTGAATTCAATACACATCTTTATTAGGCAGAGCCAACTAAAGACTCACCAGTACAGAATATATGTGGAGACATCGATAAACAGGAGAGAAATCCACCAAATCTTGAGCCCCAGGTACCTGCAAACAAAATGAAAAATGTTACAAAATATTAAAACATAGCTATTAAGGGCAAGTGCATTCATTTTTAGTACTCAAGTATTAAAAAGAAAGGAGAAGGCAACTCCAGCTTCTAAAAGAGAAATACAGGAAACACAAACAGAAAAACACATGTTCCTAGGAACCTAGTTCTTACATTTTAGTCACAGAATTAATAAAGTGTAAAAATATACACCAAGGCTATCCATTAGCCATGTTTCTTAAAGATGATTGTATAATGATATAGCTTTTGCACTGTGACTGTGTGATTTTGAAAACCTTGTGTCTGATGCTCCTTGTATCTATGGTATGGACAGATGAGTAAAACATATGGATTAAAAATAAATAAATAAGGGGAACAAATGTTAAAAGAAATTGAGTAGATTGAAATACTAGCGAACAATGAAAACGAGTGGTAAGGGGTATAGAAAAAAAATACAGGGAGCAAAGGTTAAATATATTGGGCAGATGGAAATATTTGCAATCAATGACAGGGAGGGGTAAGGAGCATGCTATGTATGAGTTTTTTCTTTTATCTTTTTATTTCTTTTTCTGAAGTGATGCAAATTTCTAAGAAATGATCATGGTGATGAATATACAACTATGTGACGATATTGTGAGTCACTGATTATATACCCAGAATGGAATGTTCATAGGTTAAGAATGCTCGTGTTTGTATGTTGTTATGTTTTGTCAATTAAAAAACATGGATAAATATATATATATATATATATATATATATATATATATATATATACACCAAGGCTGCGACAAAATCCACATGGATGGATAGCAGAGAAGAGAAACAGGTATCACTGGTTCTGCACCTGCTTTTAGAGTTATATGTCGGCCTATGGGCCTCTAAAGAGAAAAATAAGAAAAATATTGGAACGTGACTTTGATGACTTGACTTTGTTTCTTAGGTACACAGTGGTTAAAAAAAATTCTAAATTTCCCTATTCAAAAATAAACTTGCTATATACAAGGTGAACTAAATGACTGCCAGACAACTTCTGAAGAGCACAAGAATAAGTGAATACTTAGATCAATATGCAATTAAGATACAGAAATACGTTAGGAAGAGAGGGAAGATCATGTAAGAAATACGATAATGAATGAAAAAGTCAAACCTAGAAGTAACGCCAGCAAATTATAATGCGAATAATGTATGTAGACATCAAAAGAGAAGTGAACACAAAAAAAACATTAAGGAAGAACTAGAATGTAGTCTCAGTAATGAAACTGATTTGCTATGTGATCTGACAATGAGTAAGTCACAATTTACTTTGGCCTCAATATCTGGAAGGAAACTATCAGCTGAAAGGAGACACTGAAATGAAACAAGGCCACTGGAACACAGCTCTACAGTTTCAGGTACTTCCCTGCAGCCACTCCAATACACCATAAACTAAAAAGGGGGATATCTATATAGTATGTAAAAATAACCTCCAGGATAATCTCTCAACTCTGTTTGAAATCTCTCAGCTATTGATACTTTATTTTGTCTCATTTCTCTCTTCCACCTTTTGATAAAGAAGGTTTTCTCAATCCCTTGATGCCGGATCCTGACTCATCCTGGGATTTTTGTCCTATGTTGCCAGGGAGGCTTTACACCCCACAGGAGTCATGTCTCACATAGAGGGCTTAGAGAGAGGAGGCCACATCTGAGTAACAAAAGAGGTTCGGGGGGGGGGGTAATTCTTGGGCTAATTTTAAGTAGGCTTAGCCCATCCTTTGCAGGAATAAGTTTCATAGGGGCGAGCCCCAAGATCGAGGGCTCGGTCTATTGATTTGATTGTCTCCACTGCTTGGCAGAATAACAGAAATTCTCCAAATGGGGAAGTTAAATATTGCCCCCTTTCTCCCCATTTCCCCAAGGGGACTTTGCAAACACTCTTTATTCACTGTCCAAATCACTCTGGGATTTATCATGGCATCCCACTAATCTGGACAAACCAACAAAATCTCATACCCTATTCAAGATTCCATGTACACATGGTGTTAACTAAACTGACCATACAGGTTAAATTAGGAAATGCACTATGCAAAATATAAATTTTCACCAAATAAAGATCTCTCCCTTTAATCTCATACAGAAATTGAAGTTTTAAAACATGGATGATATCATCCTTTACCCAGTCTTCTGATATATTTTAGTCCTATCCAGATCAGCTTCATTTATGTCTCTACTCAATGGGTCACTTTTTCACTTTTTAAACAGTTCCTGCGTGGGGTACTACTGACTTTCATAGCTTCAAAGCTCTTAATTCTGAGTCTCAAGTGTGAAATAAATACCCAAAGTGAAATGAAATGTTGAACAAAACAAAAAGGAAAAGAGAAGAAATATAAAGAAATAATCAAAATAAAGATCTATTGTTATATTTCACAATAAAAAAAGTTAAAATAAAAGACCTAGCAGAAGTTCCTATTGTAACACTAGTGATAGTGTGATTCATCAGACTACAGCAGCAGCCACATCTAAATTGGGTTACTTAGGCTTACAAGGGCAGTTTCCCTTATTTCATAAAGTAAATTTTGTTTCTTCTTTTGAAGCACAGCTTCTTCATCAAGGTTCTTCTCTTAATGAAATCTACTCATTCCACAACTCAGCACAATACCTACGTTCTTTTACCTCTAAAAAACAACATATTCCAAAAAACACTGGTTCAAATTTATTGACTGTTCTGTTCATCTGATTCACATGTAGTCACCTGGTTCACATGTAGTCATCTGATTCACATCTATGGTTAAGAACCTCAAAGTGCTATATAGTCTGTGAGCACTCAAAAACTTTTATGTGAATCCAAAGACTGATGGCAAGGAGCTCAAGATCCTACATCATAACTAAACATCATTTTACTTTAAAAGAAAAAGAAAGAAAGGGATGGGGAGGGAAGAAAAGGGAACAGGAATGGAATGAAGGAAAGGAAGGGAGAGAGGAAAAAACCTTTAAAAGAGTTTATGAGCACTGCAAAATTACCAAGAAAAACATTTTATGAATAGATGAGCACCACATAGTTAAAGAAGTATGATTTAAAATATATAAAAACTTAATTTTTTAAAAAACTTTTTTTATTGTATAGTATAACATATATACAAAGCAAAGAAATAAAAAAGCAATAGCTTTCAGAGCACTCTTCAACAAGTGGTTACAGGACAGATCCCAGAGTTTGTCATGGGCTACCATACGATCCTCTCATATTTTTCCTCCTAACTACTCCAGAATATAGGAGGCTAGAGGGCTTAACTACTTTTTTATCATCACAACCGACTTTTTTTTCCTTCTTTTTTTGTGAAAAGTAACATATATACAAAAAAGCCATAAATTTCAAAGCACAGCACCACAATTAGTTGTAGAACATATTTTAGACTTTGACATGGGTTACAATTTCACAATTTTAGGTTTTTACTTCTAGCTGCTCTAAAACACTGGAGACTAAAAGAGATATCAATTTAATGATCCAACATTTGTTAAGTCCTATCTTAAAAATTTAATTTTAAGGGTAGAAATGAAGACTTTTTATCTTAATAACACAGAAGGAGTCAACAGGTGATCATTTTAGGCACTCTTATTTTTACAGTCTGCCCTCTTTGATTGCAAAGTGAGAGATTTGAAGGAAATTTATTTTATCTTGCAAAAAAACCAGAAGCTACTAGTGTAACCCGTAACTGAGTGGAATATAATCTCAAAAGAAGAAAAATATAAAAAGTACATAAAATTATATTTACAATAGTATTTCATATACATAAAAACTATATATGCATATAAAAAAAAGACAGGATGGAAACATGTTTTAAAAAGTTTGCTTTTTAAAGGAGATGAAATTTTTTCTTTTAAAGAATTAATGATTATAAAATTATTACAAATACAGACTTTATAAAAAGTTTAAGGAAACTTTCTTACCTAAATCTTTAATAACAAATTCAATCATAACTTTTATACGTTCTTCTTAATTCAATTCATTTTATTTTGCTTTTTCAGATGCATAGTACTACTCAGAAGAAAATTGCTTACAGCCATTCCTCGAGATTGTCCTTTATCAGACCCTTCCTTATAGAATGAATGAGCATTAGGGCACAGTTTCCCTAAAAATTTGTGAGGAATAAACTAATGGAGCCCAATAACAAAGAAAAATTCTTGACTACTAATGGCTAAGATTAAGCAGACAAAAAAAAAAAAAGCTATTTAGAGAGAGACAAAGGCCTTTCTTAGCATCTCCAAGTGCTTACAACCAAACCTATTCACCGTGAGGCTCCCTTGACATCATCCTACTCTGTTTCAAACTGTTTGAAGTACCCTGACCTGAGAGAATTGTCTCCACTCTTTCTTAACATATGGAATCATCGTGCAGCTAAGTCCTCCCAAAGACATGACTGTCTGCTTTGAAAGTAGTATAAAGAAATATGGACAAGAAAAGAAGGAGTCAATGGGGCTTCAATTCACAATCCCTTCCTCCATCCTCAAAATAGCCTAATATTTTTCCTCCACACTCCCTTCTGAGAGGAACACTGGGATATGCCTTCCCAGAGAGGACTGCTGTGAGGATGAAGGTATGTAAAGTATGCAGTGACTCATGCTGCTTTGAGAAAGATGTGTTTTCTCTGCTTCTACTAACGAAAAAGAATCACTTACATCTACAGAAAGGTGAAAGGAGAAAGGCAACATACACTGTACGTGAAGGAATGCTACACATTTGAAAGGATAAGAAATGAACTTTCAAAAATCTAAATAAATGAGGGTGGAGGAAAATACCAGAACAAAAGGCAGTTTTTCCTGACTCACAGAAATAGGTCTGTTTTAAGGTACACATTTTGCTCCCCATTTAAACTGTTAAATCTCTGTCAAAGCTGTCTTCATTCTTCTCCCTCTCCTTTCTCCCACCCTCCCCTCAAATTGCAAAGAATGAGTCAAGCAGGTTTGAGTTTCAGCTAGAGGCAGAGGGAGGGGTCCAAGGACACTTTAAGTTAACAATGACAGTCTCTAATGGTTTCTGTCTCCTAACAAAAGCCATGACTCCTTCTTTATCAGCTTCATCTAATTTTTCCTTTACAAAGTAAATAGAACAGCCTTTGCATTTTACACATGTCCAAGTTTGACAAATCATTATCGACTGAGACTATAACTGATAAGAGATAACTTTGTGGGAGGACATTGTCATTTCCTCTCATAAGGGCTTTCTTTCTGAGATACAGAAACATGATTAAAATAGTTAAACACTTCCTCTGCCTGGCAGTCAGGAACTCAAGACATTAAGATACTGGGGTATGTATTTTTCTAAAGGTTCAAATAGATCTATGAAGATACCAACAGCAGCTACAAAGAAGATACTCAAAACTATTCTGTTTTTTTAACTAGATGTTTTCCTTATGAATTAACATGAAATAATTTCATCACCAAGGACAGCAGCTGCCTAATTACCTATCTAGTTTCTGAATGGAACACATCAGTACCTTCTGCAAACCCATTTATTTTCAGGAAGGAGCCAATAGTAGGAAATATTTTAAATCCTTTAACTAAGATATCTGTGCCTCAGAGCATTTTATAATATTATACAGATTAAGTAAGAGGACCCATCAGAGACCATGCATCCACTAAATACCAACACGTATGGCAAATCTGTCAGTTTTAATACAACGAGATTCACTTAATACTCTGGAAACTGAAGAAGGCAGGAAATAATAAAAGCAGCTTTAAAGCTTCTCCTCGGGAATTCATGAAAATCTTCATCAGAGTTCCCAACTAGCAACCTGCCCTACAGAATTCAGATTTGCCAATCCCCATGGTCAAGTGAGCCAACTCCTATAATATTTCCATACACACATAAAAGGTATGTATGTAATTATATGTGTGTATATATATGTGTGTGTGTGTATGTGTGTGTGTAACCCCTGTTGGTTCTGTTTCTCTGAAGAACTTTGATTAATACAATACCAAACATGCTCGATACTGGTAAATGAAGGCAGGGACTTAGTGCCCATTTCTGAGCATTAAGTGAATCTCAAGTCATTGAAATGTACAAGGTATTTTTCTGCAGGGAGAAAACAACAAATAACTAGCTGAAGAGGAACTATCTTTGCATTCAGAGAAACAACTGTGACTGCTCATACTACATCTGGAAACCAGGAAACTGGCAAACATTTTTCACCATTGTGCTTTTCTGAACTATTTGCTCCCAAAATTCAGAGAAAAGAAAGGTAAAAATAAGGGAGAATCCACTCAGACATAAGCTGTCATGGAACTAGACTAGGAGATCTAGGATTCTAAGTGACTAGAATTAGTCAAAGTATAAAGATTTTCTAAACCTTTGAACATATAAAGATACCCTGCCCAGACTCCCATCCTGAAAAACCATAGCATTTGACCTTTTCACAAATTATGGTGAATTCCTCCTTAGATATTCCTATAAGACTACCATTACATTTACTCAAGTGTTTATACTAAGCAGAAGAAAATTAGGAAAAATCATCATCACTTCTTACTGAAACACTGCAAAAAGCCTTGTGGCAAATATCAAAGGATAATCTCTCAAGAAGTCTCTGCTTTGCTTTAAAGTGGTTAATTTTATGGTATGTGAATTTCACCTCAATCAATAAAATAAAATTATGACCTTTAAAAAAAAAAAAAAAGAAGAAGTCTCTGCTTGATCCTGAACATTTGTGAAATAAAAATTCAACCGGTCTTTATCTAATGAGGGTCCACTACATGCTTAGAAACTAAACTGTTGGGCAGTAAAAGGCAATTTAGCACTAAGATAATTTTAAATATAAAAGTTCTGAGAAGAGGAAAATTTAAGGTGAACAAAAGTAAGTACTAAAATATGTTACGATATTATAGGTAAAGAACTCATATCCCTACTATATAAAGAACTAAAAACCGAAGAAAAACAAAACAAACTACAGCAAATATCAGCAAAATGGGTAAAGATATGAGCAGAAAGTTTACCAATAAGACAAAAGATATACAAACAGCTCTCAAACTATATACAACTATACCCAAAGTAAGAAAAAAAAATTAAAACTATATAGAGATTCAATTTCTCATCCCCAAGACTAGCAAAGATACAAAAGCTTGACAAGATATTCTCCTAAAGAAAGTGTAGAGAAATACATATCTGGAGGTCAGGGACATAGAAAATGGTACAACTCTCATGGAGGAGAATTTGGCAATATATAACAAAATTCCACAAGCATTTACCCTGACTTATGATCCTGTTTCCAGGGAATCTACTCAGAAAACACACCTCCAAACTACATGGAGAAAAAATTTCTCAGGTTTTATTTTTGTTTGAAACTATTTTCTAAGTTTTAAGGTGTTACACATACAGTAAAATTCGCTTTTTTAAAACAAGTCTGTAAGTTCTGACAAACCATATAGTTCCGTAATCATTATCACAAACAAGATAAAAAACGTTTCCATCACGCCCCAAAATTCCCTCATGCTCATAAGTAGTCAAATTGCTCCCCTATGTTCAGCCCTTTCTAAACATTAATGCTTTTCTATCCCCTTAGTTTTGCCCAGAGTACCATATAAATAGATTAATACAGTAGTAGCCTTTTGAATCTGGATTCTTTCATTTAGCATAATGCATTTGAGATTCATCTGTATTTGTTTCATGTATCCGTAGTTTATTCCTTTTTATTTCAAAGTGACATTCCAATTATGGATATACAGTTTGTTTTGCATTTATCCATTGAAAGACATTTGGGTTGCTTCTAGTTTCTGGTGATACATGAGCAAAGCTGTTATAAAAACTGAGGTACATCTCTCTGTGTGAACATTAAGTTTTCATTTCTGTTGGGTAATACCTAGGAGTGGGATTGCTGGGTCATATAGTAAGCATATATTAAATTTTATAATAAACCTGCCAAACTGTTTTCCCAAGTGACTGCACCATTTTGTATTTCCACAGCAATAATATGAGTTTAAGTTACTGTGCATCTGTGCCAGTAATTGGTATTGTATTTTTTTCTTATTTTATCTATTATAATAGTGTATAGTAGAAATATTATTTTTAATAGGAAAATATTGGAAATAACCTAAATGCCCATATATAGGAGATTGGCTGAATAAAATATGGTACATCAAAACAACAGATACTACTTAGTAACAAAAATAGAATTAGAAAGATTTGCATGAAGTGATAGGAAATAATTTTCAGGAAATATTTTCAAGTGAAAAACAAAGTACAAAAATTATGTTATTAATAATCCCATTGTGAAAGTATAAGGAAATGTATATACACACATTCATATATATACACAAACACTAATGATATTCACTACTTACAAAGTGTGGGTAGTAACAAGGTGGAAGGGATTAAGGAAGAGAATGAGATTTCACTGAGTCTAACCCATTATATATAAAATATATATCCATGTGTCCTTAGTGAAATTTTATAAAAGGAGAAAAACATTATTTAAATTTTAAGGGGAAAAAGGTAATTCTTCTTTATAGAACAATCTAAATTGTTTCTATAATCTACTAATTTCATCTACTAATTTCATCTACAGAACAATGTATTATACTTTGAGTAGCAGATGGAAGAATAAAAAACAGCTATTTTATAATCCTATAGCAATAGATGATTTAGGGAAAGAAATCAATGAATTCCAAAACCACTGGGTGAAAAACTGCTGGGGAACACGACAGTCACATGGCCTAAAAGTATCATTCTACAGATCACTTCTTAACTACAAAGGGGAAAAGCTTTCCTGTGAAGGAAGCTTTACAGCACTGAGATGAACACACCATCTTGGCATATTCCCATCAAAAATTATTAATCTGAATCTAATCATGACTATGCAATCAGATGGATCCAAATTGAGGATATATTAAAAGAGACTAAACAGACATGAATATTAAATGCAATATGTAGTATTTGTCTAGATGTGACTTCAGGGAAAAAAGAAAGTCAAATATCAATTACAAAGGACACTACTGGGACAAATGGGGAAATTTGCACATGGGCTATATATCAGGTGGTGGTATTGTGTCATGAAAAAGTAATTGTTAAGAAGAAGGTGTTACAGAAGAGGTGAGATGAGCTAGTACTTCAGGGAAAATAATTCAATATTTTAGACAAAGAGAAGGGAAAAGTAGTACATTTCCTAGTTGGGGCTATTATTAGCAAAGCATTGAATAAGCAATGACAAACAAGGAGAAATTCTAAAATACTCGAAAAGGCAAGTAGAAGTTTACAATTAAGGCAAATAATTTCAAATAACAGGATCTTTATACAATGACTCAATGAAAAAAATTAATAGGCTTTAAATCAATGCGAATCATATCAAAGATTGGAATAAGAAAGCCAAAACATAATATCTAAATCATTCCATACTGGTTCATTCAACTTTCTAAAATTCTTATTGGCATTTGATTATATTTATGGGTATCTACTTTTCATTTGACTGTATATGTCCTTAATAAACCAATTTTCATTAAGAATAGAAATTAAAACCTCAAAGCCTATAGGTATTGGGACTAAATAGGCCAGCATTTTAAATTGTATTCTCTCAACAGACACACTTATGTGTTAAATAGATATTTATTATTTTCATTATCTATTTTTACAAAGAACTATATTCTTTTTCCTTTTTTACCTAAGCTTATGGGTGGCCCCATGAGTTTGTATCATTCATGTTGTCACGTTTTACAGAGACCCAGTATAAGTAGTAGTATATTTCCCTAAACGATAGCACAAATAAGATAATGAACAGCTTTGCCAGTGAAAGGACCCAATAAGGATAGTGGCTAACTGGAAAAACCGTATTTCTGGTGCCAACTTTGTTACTCAGAGTCAGTTTATTGTCACCATATTTGGAAACAGGCTAGCTGAAAATGCAGACTTTTATGTTAATTCAAAAGACACAAAAATTGGCAACTAATTAAAAAATTTTTTTTCAATTAAAAACATTCTAAGAACAGTTAAGAAACAAAAATTTGCAAGTTGTTTCTGGCCCTTGGACTGTCAGTCTGCAATCTCTGATTTCACTTTACTTGTCATTTATTTCACTTTAACTTTCTGAGAAATGACTCCTATTTTCTGTTACCTTCCTGTAAATAGAAAGTTTTAGAATAAGCAATCTGAAATTTGAGTCAAATCTCATTAATAACCACAGTTTTTAGAAATAATTTCACATAAATTGTTTCCACTATTTTATAGATGAGAAAATAGATGCTTCAAGAAGTTAAACAATTTGTTCCAATAGCACAAAAATGATATAACACATAACCTATAAATACAAGTCCTTTGTTCTTTCCAATCACCCTGTTACCTCAAAATTAACACAGAACCACAATCATTAAGATGTTACAGAAGGCTTTATATTACATGGCATTTGTTAATTCCATTTGTTAATTCCATACTTCAAAAGAGTCATGAATATCTTGAGAGCTAAACCTAAGATGATTATCTAGTCAACAAATATCTATTTAATTCATACTTAAAATCCAGTTGTATGAATGACATGGTGTGCTGGCTTGAAAGGAAGTATGCCCCCTAAGAAAAGCCATGTTTAAATATAAATCCCATTCCTTAAAGGTAGAATAATCTGTATTCAATACTGTATGTTTGAAACTGTAATGAGATCATCTCGCTGAATGATGTGATTTAGTCAAGAGTGGTTGTTAAATTGGATTAGGTGACGACATGTCTCCACCCGTTTG
>PVIY010052381.1:0-15217 GCA_004026745.1 Myrmecophaga tridactyla
CTTCTTCTCCTCCTCCTCCTCCTCCTCCTCCTTCTTCTTCTCCTTCTCCTCCTCCTCCTCCTCCTCCTCCTCCTCCTCCTCCTTCTTCTTCGCCTTCACCTTCTCCTCCTTCTTCTCCTGCTCCTTCTTGTGCATTCCACCTTCATTTTAAGGTCGTTTTCATGAAATAAAAAATATTGATTGACAGCTGTCTTCTTTTAGCATCTTAAAGATGTAATTCCCTTGTCTTCTGCCTTCCATTATTTTGCTGAGAAGTGAACTGTCAGTTTTATTGCTGTGTTTTATTGTTTTAAGTAGTATATTCTAGTTTCAACATTTTCTCTTTGTTTTTCAGCAGTTTTACTATGATTTTTCTAGGTTGGTTTTCTATTCATTTGTCTTCCTTGGAGTCTGTAAAGTTTTTTGAATCTGTGATTTGGTTTCTTTTGTCAGATTTGAAAAGTTTGCAGCCAGTATTTTTTTGTATATTAGTCTATTTTATTCCCACCTCCCTTACTTGAATTCCAGTTACATATATGTAAGATTTTTTTCACCATTTCCCTTGTTTCTAATGTTTTCTTTTGTTGAATTTTCCATTAATTTTTCTCTCTGTGATTCAATCTGGATTTTTTGTGTATCTTCAAGTTCATTAATCCTCCTTATTTGTTATATCCAGTCTGCTATTAAGTCCATTTATTAAATCTTAGTATAATTATTATGTTTCTCAGCTCTAGAATTTTCATTTGCTTCTATTTTATACATCCCAGGTTTTTGTTACATTCTACATTTTTTCCTTTATTTCATTGAGTATATTAATCACAAATATTTTTAAGTTCCTGTCTGATAAATTCACCTATGAGTGTCTGGATTTCTTTTCTCTTCACTTTCAGTCATTTGGTCCTGTTATTTGGCTTACCTGGTAATTTTTTATTGAATTTTTTATTGATTAGATTGTAGAGTCTCTGGCTGTATTTGTTTTCCTTTAAAGAGAATTTAATTTTCTCCTGAAAGGCAGAAAATGCTGACAGATCACCTTGATACATCTGAGAGCTGATTTTAGATTTTGTTAAAACTGATATTATTTCATTTTTTCTCTTACCCCTAAGATATAGCCTGTATCAGTTAGGGTTCACTAGTGAAACAGAACTAACAGGAGATGTCTGTAAATATGAGATTTATAAAGGTGTCTCATGTAACCGTGGAAATGAAAGAGTACAAAATCCTCAGGGCAGATTGTGAAGCTGGCAGCTGCAGTGAAGGGTCTGGACAACCTCCACAGAAGAGGCTTGCTGGCTGAAGAATCAGCAAAAACATCTCTCTTCTTCCTTAAAAGTCTTCGGCTGATTGGATTATTTCATTGGTGGGAGACACGCAGACACATTGATTGCAGATATAATCAACCACCAATGCAGTCAGCTGAGTGATGATTTAATACACCAGTCTTCTGGTTTATCAACCAGCCATGAACTATCCTTGCAGTAACAGGCCAGTGTTTGCCTGACCAGACAACTGGACATCATCACTTGGCCAAGTTGGCACCAGAACCTAACCGTCACGTGTAGCCCTTATGCCTATAGCAGAGACTTCACTCCTAGGAAGTGTCCCTTACTCTTAGATAGTAGCCTTTCTTGGGTTTCAGCTGATATCCTGGAGCATTTATAACAAGGCCCCTACACCTTGACAAGTCTTGGATTCTAACTTCTATCTCCCTAGCACCATGAGACTGCTGTAATCTTTGCTCAGCTCTTTAGTAACCCATCTGCTGATTTCCACTTGGTTTCCTGGAGTACCTTGCATTTGTAAAATTGTGTACAGAATTTTGGGCTAATTATCTGTAATTCCCTCTTCTTCTTTAGGTCCCAGTCATGTTAGTAGCCCCAAAATCTAACTAGTCTTCTCCCACTCCCTCTCTCCTTGTCTCTCTCTACTTTTGGTTACTCTCATTTTCCTATGAAGCTTATCCAATCAGATTTTTACATGTACTGATCCATGGAAATTTCCTTTGTCAAGATCACCAATAACTTCCAGATATCACTAAATCCAATGATCAATTCTTAGTCCATTTACTTGACTTATTAACAGGTTTGACATAATTGTTCACTCTCTTCTGTAAAATTTTTCTTCATTTGTCTTTTAGAATATTACACCCTCCTGGTGTTTCTCCTTCCTTTCTATCATTATTTTCAGACTCCATTGCTGATTACTTCTTCAAGGTCAAAGTATTAGAGTCCCCCAGGCTCACTCCTTGTCTCTCTTCTCTATCTACCCTTCACTCTCTTGATGAACTTTTCTTGTCTCATGGCTTTCAAGACTCTCACTATGCTGACTGCTCACAAATTTACATCTGTAGCCTAGTAGTTTGCCTCAAATTCCAGTCTTGTTTATATAACATCTTGACATCTCCACTTGGATAGCTAGTAAACATCTCAGATTTTTAATGTGTCCAAAACTGAACATCTGATTTCACTACCACCACCGCCACGCCAAAAAACCCAACTGTTCTTCTTCATGTCAATAAATGGCAGCTCCATTCGATCAATTCCTTATGTTGGAAACCTTGGAGCTATTCTTTCCCCCTCATTTTCCTCTTACATCCCACATGTCAGAATATCTTATTGGATGTACTATCAAAATATATACAGAGCCACTTCTCATTACCTTCACTGCCACCACTCTGATTCATGCTACTGTCATCTCTAGCTTGAATTATTGGAACAGTCTTCTAACTGGCTTCCCCATCCAATCCTTGCCCTTCTGTAGTCTGATGCCAGCACAGATATGAAAGTAATCATTTAAAAATTCCTCTACTCTAAACTCTCCAATGGCCTCCCATCTCATTTAAAATAGGTTGAAGGTCTTTCATTGCCCTAAAACTATAATTACCCTCTAAACTAAGACACTTTTGAGAGTGAAAGGGGCTATAGGTATAAACTGTCCTAGCAAATCAGTTTAGCCCTATATCATCCCCTCCTTACTCCAATCTCATTCTCACTCTTCAGCCATTCTGGCCTTGTTGCTATTTCTTGAACAGTTCAGGTATGTTCCCACCTAAGGACTTTTGCAATTGCACTTAGGTCTTTGCTTAAATGTCATCTTATCAGGAAGCCTTTCTCTAACCACCCTATTTAAGATTCCAACCCCATTCTCACCTCAACTCTCTGTACATTTCACTTATCTGTTTATGTATGTATTAGTTGTTTACTCCCACTAGACGTAAGCTCTGTGTAGGATGGGATTTTTTTGTTTTGTTTTGTTCGCTGCTGCATACCTGGTGCTTAGAACCATGCTTGGCACATTTAGGTATGTAATAAATATGGGTTGAGCAAATGATTGCAAGTATAATTGATCACTTAAGAATTCAGTCATTCACCAAATATTTATTAAATGCAGTCTATGTTTTAGGTTCTGTGCTATGTACATGGCATTATGCTAAAGTCTAAAATTTGAAATACCTTCTATGAAGATACCATAGTAAAATTTAGTGTATATTTATAGCCTATAAAGACATGCAATATCATTGAAGCTAATAAAGATTGTCTTTTAGTGTCTAAACTAATTTATTTTATTTTTTGCATGGGCAGGCATAAACTAATTTATTTTATTTACAACTTTATTGTTATGTATTAAATCTGTATACTTTTATGGGAATCTTCAAGGTTTTGATCACCGTTTTATTCCTTACTTATAGCAAACTATTGAGGAGAAAAAGGGTATATCTGGATATAGTTATACCCAAGAAGAACTAGAAAGAGTATCTGCACTGAAGAGTGAAGTAGATGAAATGAAAGGACGAACACTGGATGACATGTCTGAAATGGTGACCTCACAGTTTTCTTAGTTTCTTTTGTTGTATAGCTAGAAGACAGATGTTTTTATTTTAATTTTGTTTTTGTTTTCAGTGAAACATTTAAACTTGTTATTTCTGCATATTGTTTGTTCATCTTATATTCTTTCATCTGTCCTTATCAATCTCTTGTTTTCTTCCCCTTTCCATAAGATTATTCAACTTCTAATAGTTTATGCATTTTGTGCTTTTTAAGTATGTGAAAGTTATATAACATTTTTAAAAAGTTAAGATAAAAAATAATTTTTCCCAAATCGTATCACCCTAATAAATAAAATTATTTCATTTTTTTGTATGCCTTTAGTATGTTTCCATATTCAAGGCTGCACACACTGTTACAACTTCACCAGGCATTAAAATGCTGAATTTTTCCTTATTCATTCATAAATAGCCAAAGCCCTAGATTCTCAGCGTGCCCTCCCACAGCTGCCTGGGCCACATGGGCTCCCCAGGAGCCTCTGCATCTCCCCACAGTCTAACTACCAAAAAGAGTAACATTTAGCACAGCAGAAGCCTCTAAGATCCTATTCATCTTTATGACTGGTCCATTCTGATTGGTCATTAGTTATGTCATTCGGGCTTATTAGGCATTTTGAATATGACCCCAGCCACGTTTAGGTGTATTTTGCATACACCACAAAATTGTATTATTCTTACATAATACAACATGGTTGTAGTTTTATACAGACAACTTTGTAATTTGTTTTGTTCACTAAATGTTAGATTATAAATATTTCCATGCTGGTTTACAGTCTTCATAATTACCATAATTACCATCTTGAATAGTTAAATGGTATTTCATCTTATTGAGGAATCAAGATTTACTAAATCACTCCTCAACTGTTTAGCATTGAAGTAATCTAATTTTTTTTTTTACTTTTATGTGTAACACTGTAATAAAAATCTTTATGTATAGTGTTTTAAATCTTTTGAATTTTTTTATGGTATCATGCTTTTTGTTTAAAATACAGGTGAAGAAACTGAATTCACTGGTATCTGAAAAGAAGTCAGCTCTAGCCCCAGTTATAAAAGAACTACGACAGTTACGTCAGAAATGTCAGGCAAGTATTTTGATTCTTTTAGTATCCTATTGCATTCATATGCACTAGTTCAACTCCTGAATGTTTTACTTGGACAATTTATAGAAAACAGAGTATTATTATTATTATTATATTGATAGGATTTTGCAAAGAGAGTAAAAATGTGACCTGTAAGGGGTTTTGTTTAATTTGTGCTATTTATTTAGTGATAAGTTATTGGGGGAGGGGGAAAGAAAAACATTGAGTTTAAGCTGAAATCTACAAGTGAAGCCAGATGAGATTTTTTTTTTTAATTTTTTAATTTTTTTTAAACATAACAACATACAAACACGAACATTCTTAACATATGATCATTCCATTCTTGGTATATAATCAGTAACTCACAATATCATCACATAGTTGTATATTCATTACCATGATCACCTCTCAGAACAATTGCATCAATCCAGAGAAAGAAATAAAAAGAAAAAGGAAAAAAACTCGTACATACCATACCCCCCTCACTGATCACCAGCATTTTAATCTACTAAACTTATTTTAACCTTTGTTCCCCCTATTATTTATTTATTTTTAATCTGTATGTTTTACTCATCTATTGATAGGGTAGATAAAAGGAGCATCAGACACAAGGTTTTCACAATCACACAGTCACATTGTGAAAGCTATATCATTATACAATCATCTTCAAGAAACATGGCTACTGGAACACAGCTCTACATTTTCAGGCAGTTCCCTCCAGCCTCTCCATTACACCTTAACTAAAATGGTGATATCTATATGATGTGTAAGAATACAGATGAGATTTTTGCTTTAAGTCATATACATGTCAGAGCCATAAATATGAAGTCATATTCTTCTATGGCCAAGTAAAAGCTCAGAGTCTGCCAATGTGTGGTAACAATTTACTTTAGACTAATGAACTTGCTGGGGGGCAAACTTTGGTAGCTTATGATAAGTGGTGAAATATTATTACTTGGAAGCAAATTCTAATTACTGCTTTAAAGATAAACTATTAGAAGGTAAATTCCCTCGACAGATCCAGATTAGGTGGCCTTGGCCATTTCATCACTTTCCATATAATAATTTTAGTTTTGAATATAAGCTTACCACATATGCTTGAGGATAAAACTATAAAACTTTGCATGAATTCCATCCATCAGATTAAGAGAACCAAAGTGAAAAATCACATGGACTTTGAAATCAAATAGAGATCATCTCCTTTTTATAGGAATGTCATGGGTCTGAGACAGATTTAGTGACTTAACATATGTACAAGTAAGGCATGAGAGAGTTGGGACTTGACTGTAGCATCTATTTCATATCTCCTGCTTGTTACATGACACATCACTGCTATCAGAAAAGAATTGGAGGAGACAAGTCCCTGTTGCCTGAAGTTCATACTCTGATAGGTGAGATGGAGCAAACATGTAAAGAAATTAAAATAAATAACCAAATTTAAGATCAAATATAGCAAAAATATAATACAAATTATTTGTGTAAACTTATAAGGAAAGGGGAAACAAATGGAGTAGTCATGAAAAAAAAGATTTCAGAAAAGAGGTTTTTGAGCAATATTTCCAAACTCAGGAAATCAAGAATTGTTTTCATGGCACTGAAATATACCAGAAACGGAACAACTTTTTTTTTTTTTTTAATGTGGTATGTTATATGCCCAGGGTCACATTTCATTCTTTTTCCATGTGAGTAGCCCATTATTGCAGCACTATTTTTTGAATATTTTTTTGTTTGTTTTTTCTCCTTTGTTTTGCTTGCTTGTTTAGGGAAGTGCATTGACTGTGAATCGAACTCGGGTCTCATGCATGGCAGGCTAGAATTCTATCACTGACTACCCTTGCACCTCCAAAACAGAACAACTTTTTAAAAGGGAATTTAAGTTGCAAGTTTGCAGTTCTAAGGCCATGAAAATGTTCAAATTTAGGTATCAACAAGAGGTTACTTACGTTCAAGAAAGGCTGATGCCATCAGGAACAGCTTTGTCAGCTGGGAAGGCGCATGGTGATATCTGCTAGCTTTCTCTGCTGACTTCTCATTTCATAAGGATTCCATGTAAGTGTTTTCCTTCTGCATCTCCAAAGGTCTCTTACTGTGAGGGTTCTGTGAGCACTGAAACTTTTTCAGAAATGGTTCCCTCTTAAAGTGCTCCAGTAAGCAACCCCGCCTTGAATAGGTGGAGACACATCTCCATGGAAACCATCTAATCAAAAGTTACCACCCTCAGTTAGGTGGGTCACATCTCCATGGAAACAACCAAACAGATCCCACCCAGCAATATTGAACGAGGATTAAAGAACATGACTTTTCTGGCGTACATGACAGTTTCAAACTGGCACACAAGTGTATTCTAATTCACTGCTTTTTCCTGTGGTATTTTGAGTAAGCCATCTTATTCAAGACAAAAAGGATGAGTATATGTATTTCTGGTGATGATAAAATTTCTCCCTGTTAAAAGCTAATAAAATCTGCATTTATAAATAGATTTCTTATTAAATATACTTACATTTTAAATGTTTTCATTATTGCAAAAAATAATATATTAGAGGCTTTAAAAAAAAACTACCTATAAAAACATCCACCTTGTTCGTTTCCTGGCGCCTGCCCATGCGCAAAAAAAAAAAAAAAGATCCACTTTTTTTTTTTTTTTTTTTGACTATTTGTATTGCAAGGAACAGAGACTCACCTAGGCTGAACCAAATGAGGGGTTTTGCTGAAAGAATATTTAGGGCAGTAAAGGAATTGAACTACATGGAAACCCAACGATCAGAACCTTTGGTCTGGAAATATTTCAGGGACCTCAGCAGCAGGAACTATATAGATAATGATGATGAATATAATAGTAATAACATTTATTAAGTGCTTTCCTTGTGTCAGGCACAATTACATGTATTAGTGCATTTAGGCCTCACAACAGCCCAGTCAGGTAGGGTCTTTCTTTTAAACAAATGAGTGAAAAAAAGACACAGAGAGGAAAGGAACTTGCCAAAGGTCATACAGCTGTTAAAGGGCAGGGCCAAGTTCTTGATACTAATACAATGCCAGTAACATGAATCAATGAATCTCTTCCTATCTGCTGCTAGCTTTTGCTCTTTCTGCCACCAGCCAGATTTCTCACTTTTGTACCTTTTCTCTATCTTATAGTGTCACCTTCCTTTCTGGATTGACATACTCATAACCTTAGTTTGTGTATGGTCCCTTATTGTCCGTGTCTCACACTATGGCCTTTTTCTGTATATACTTTTTGTTAAAGTTTTCACTACTGACTTTCCTATTCTCAAGAGATAATTTTCTAATGCAAATTCCTGAGAGCAAAAATCTGGTGCAGCTCTTCTCTTTTTAGACAGAGTTTGTTACGGGTTATAATTCCACTATTTGAGATTTTTCCTTCTAGTTTCTCTAAAACACTGGAGACTAAAAGAAATATCAGTATAGTGATTTAGCAGTCATGCTCATTTGTTAAATCCTATTTTCGCTGTTATAACTCCTCCTCCTCTGATCCTACTCCCAACTGATAGGGATCTTTAGGCAAGGCCCATTCTGACTTCATGTTGAGAAGGGGTATGACACTAAAGGATAGGGGGTTGTAATTGGCTGATAAACTAGGAGAGGCTAGTCCCTCTGCGTTTCAGGATTTATCTGGCCTAGGAACCCTCTGGAAATTATAGGTTGCAGAGAAGCAAATTTAGTACATGAAACTTTTATAAAGTCTCAGTCTAAGCCTTAGGTGTTCTTAAGAGTTAACAGTATGCTCAGATGTGAACTTTCTGTGTCTAAGCCCAACTCTTTAAAGAAAATCATTGCCCTCTGCCCTATGTGGGACATGACATCCAGGGGTGAAAATCTCCTGGTGATGTGGGACATGACTCCCAGCGAGGAGCCTGGCCCTGGCACTGTGGGGTCAACAACATCTTTCTGACCAAAAGCATGAAAAGAAATTTAACAAAATAAGGTATCAGTGGCTAAGAGAGTTCAAATAGAATTGAAAGATTATTCTGGAGGCTACTCTTACACAAGTTTTAGCTAGATATTGCTAATTACCACGGTTTGCCAAACCCCAGCTAGCACCATTCCTGTTGATCCTAAAGAATACCTAGGTCTCTATGCTGGTTTGAAAATATTATGTATCCCAGAAAAGCCATGTTTTAATCCTGATCCAATCTTGAGGGGACAGCCATTTCTTTCAATCCTGATCCAATACTATAGGGGGGAACCTTTGATTAGATTATCTCTGTGGGGATATGGCATACCCAAGTGTGGGTGTGACCTTTTGATTAGATGGAGATGTAACTCTTCCCATTCAAGGTGGGTGTTGATTAGTTTACTGAGTCCTTTAAAAGAGGAAATTTTTGGAGGGCACTCAGAACAGAGACATGGATATTTGGAGATGTGGGACCCAGCAGACATTGCTGTGTGCCTTCCCATGAGATGCTAAGCAGCCCAGAACCCAGAGTTGTATCCCAGAGGAGATAAGTGAAGGCCCACAGATGCCAAATGAGGAACCTTCACAGGAAACAGAGGCTGAAAGTAATGGATCCTGGGAGCAAGGGACCAGCAGATGCCAACCACGTGCCTCCCAGCTGACAGAGGTGTTCCAGACCCATTGGCTTTTCTTGAATTAAGGTATCTTTCCCTGGATGCCTTAGTTTGGATATTTTTATAGGCTTACTTAGAACTGTAAACTTGTAACTTATCAAATCCCCATTTTAAAAGCCATTCCAGGGCGGGCCACAGTGGCTCAGCAGGCAAGAACGCTTGCCTGCCATGCCAGAGGACCCAGGTTCAATTCCCAGTGCCTGCCCATGTTAAAAAAAAAAAAAAAGCCATTCAATTTCTGATATATTGCATTCCAGCAGCTTAACAAACTAACACAGGCTCTATCTGAAATTTTACGAAAGTTGCAGGTACTAAGATTACTTTCCAGAAACCTGCAACCTCAAGTTGGGTTCCTAGGCCAGATAAGTCCTGAAACCCAGAGGGGCCAGCCTCTCCAAGAACATCAACTATTCTATCCCCCTATCCCATGTTGTGGCTGTGTTTCAACATGAAAAAGTTAGAAAGGGCAGAACCCAAATACCCCCTAAAGATTGAAAGAAAGATCAAAGGAGAAGGAGGAGTTATAACAGAAAAGATAGGATTTATCAAATGAATATGGCTGCTGAATCATTATATTAATATATCTTTTAGTGTCTTGGAGCAGCTAAAAGGAAAAACCTGAAATTGTGAAACAATAACCCATACCAAACTTTGAAATCTGTTCTATAGTTATATGTTACAATGTACTTTGAAATTTATTGTTTTTTTGTATATATGTTATATTTCATAATAAGAAATGTTTAAAAATAAAAAGGATTAACAGGAGTGATGTTGTTTGGGATTTAGCAGACCATGGCAATTAGCACTATCTAATTGAAGCTTGCATATGAATAGACTCCAGAATAGCCTCTTGATTCTATTTGATCTCTCTTAACCACTCATGCCTTATTTTCTTATACTTCTTTTCCCCTTTTTGGTCAGGAAGGCATTGTTGATCCCATGGTGCCAGGGCCAGACTCATCTCTGGGCTTTGTATCCCACATAGTGAGAGAGACTTTCACTCCTTAATGTCATGTCCCATGTAGGGGGGAGAGTAGTGATTTTCCTTGTTGGGTTGGGCTTAGAGAGAGAGGCTACATCTGAGCAACAGAGGAGGTGTTCTGGAAGCAACTTTTAGGCTTTGCTATAGGCAGTCTTATCTTGTCCGCTCCAGAAATAAATTTTATAAGGGCAAGCCTTGATTTAGAAATCAAGGGCTTGGTCTCTATTCTTGGGAGACCCCAAGTGTTGAGAGGATACCAGGGGTTTCCCTAATGGGAAAGTTTAACAGTTCCTTTTTTTTCTTCGGACCCTCAAGGTACTCTACCAATACTTTTTACTTATAAGCCCATCATAGTCTGAGATGTATCCAGGTATTACATTAAGCTATGTAGAATTACAAGGCCTCTTTCCCATTCTGGACTCTAGGAGTTTGGACTTTTTAAATGCACTATCCAGATAGGTTGATTTAGATTATGTGTTACAGAAAATTTAGGTTCTAGTCACAATACACCACTCTGCTAGGGGGTGTGAGGGTAGTTCAGTGCCATGCAAGAGACCTAGGTTCGATTCCCGGCCCATGCAAACAAAGAAACCAACAAGTACAAACAAGCAAAAAAATTTCATCCAAATGGTGCTGCAATAACAGGATACTCACATTGAAAAAGAATGAAATGTGACCCCGCCATACAGCATACAAAAAATTAAATAAAATTTAAAAATGACTCTCTCTGTCTTTTGTCTCCTACAGTAGATGGAAGTCTACAGTACATACACTATCATCGTTTCCCCTGCATTCTAATTTACCTTAGTCCCAGCCAGAGTGGCTTCATTTTTATCTCTAATTGAGACCTGATCTCCTTTTCAGTCACTTTAACTGTTATTGTATATAGTTATGCTAACTTTCAGGGCTGCAGCACTCCATTTCTGAGTCTTAGGTGTCACAGAGTTACTCAGAGTTCCAGGGAAATACCAGCTGATACACACATAGCTCAGTGTTTCAGAATTCAGAAATACATTTACAGCTTCAGACTAAGTGTGGCTGCTATAAGGGCTTATAATCTAGGCTGCAGTTTTCTAGTATTTTCTGAAATAGATCTTAGCATATTTGCTCTTTTGTTTCTGGCTTATTTTGCATAAACATTGTCCACATGGTTCATTCAGTTTGTTGTCTGCCTTATGACAGCCTTCCTTTTTGTAGCCACACCATATTCCATTATATAAATGTATCACAGTTCACCATTCTGATTCTCAGTCAGTGTACCTTTCGGCTCCCTCCATCTATTGGGCATTATTTAATAATGTCCAAAATAAACAAACCATGCCTTACAATAGTCTCACTTAGTTGTACAATCAGCAGCACTCTCGATTTTAGACAATTTTCATTGATCCTTAGAGACAAAGAACTGCCAAACACAGCCTTGTCAAATATCAAATCAAAATTACCCCTTATGTCTTGCCGGCAATTAGTTGTCCCTGGTAGTGCTGTGGTACTATTGATGTCTTCCTATTAACTATTGGCCATAACATGCAATTTTAGTTTTCCCCCTATACCCCTCCACTATTGTTTCTTTGTCCAATATTAAACCTTTGAAATAGTTCATGTGAGAACTTGTTTATAATTGTAGATTTAATCAGTGGGATACATGGCACTATACCTCCCCTTTCAATCATATTCACATTCAGTATGGCAGTGGTGTCTGTTCATTTTTAAACGGTTTTATTCACACATCATACAGTCCAACCTAGGTAAAAAAATCAGTGGTTCTCGGTATGATAACTTAGCCATGGCTTCAACACCACTAATTTATAAAGGACATTTAGTTAGGAGGCTTTTTGATAGTCTGGGTTAGAGGTAGCAAGGATCAGAATTAGAGTATTGGCAGAAGAAATAGAAGAGAAGAAAAAGGTTTGAATGGTATATGGAAGAACACTAGTTGTGAACAAGCAAACAATTAAAAATATAAACAGATGAATGGATAAATAAAATATGGTGTATACATACAATGAATATTATTTGGCCATAAAAGGAATGAATAAAATTCAGCTATGTGATACAACATGGATAAACCTTGAAGAAATCATGTTGAATGAAGTAAAGGACATGAAAGGACAAATATTGTATGATTTCACTTATATGAAATCCCTAGAAAAACCAAATTCTAGGTGATGAAAAAGTTTTGGATTATACACATGAAAGTGGCTAAAATTGTTGTGTCATATATTTGTTAACAACAATTTAAAATATATTTAATAGGCAAGAAACTTGAAGAGACATTTCTAAAAAGAAGATAGACGCATGATGTTCAATCATATTGAACATATTAAAAAGGTGTTCAATATCATTTGTCATCAGCAAAATACAAATCATAACCACAGTGTAATCTACTTCATACCCAATAGGATGGCTATTATTTTAAAAAGTAGAAAATA
The DNA here is from genome assembly GCA_004026745.1 of Myrmecophaga tridactyla. Classification (NCBI taxonomy): domain Eukaryota; kingdom Metazoa; phylum Chordata; class Mammalia; order Pilosa; family Myrmecophagidae; genus Myrmecophaga; species Myrmecophaga tridactyla. Next base: position 12,883 of record PVIY010052381.1, read on the forward strand.
ACCTGTGTTCATAAGGATGTGGAAAAATTGGAACCCTTGTACATTGTTCCACTGGTGCTGTAAAATGATATAACCACTATGGAAAACAGTTTGGCGATTCCTCAAAAAGGTAAACATAGAATTACCATATGACCCATCGATTCCATTTCTAAGTATATACCCAAAATAATCTAAAGCAAGGTTCAGACTGTATACCAGTGTTCATAGCAGCATTATTCACAATAGCCAGAAGGTGGATTCAACCCATATGTCTACCAATAGATGAATGGAAAAGAAAATTGGTATATCCATACAATGGAATATTATTCAGCCTTAAAAAGGAATTAAATTCTGATGTATACTACAACATGGATGAACCTTGAAAGCATTGAGTGAAATAATCAGACACAAAGGGGCAAATATTGTACGATTCCACTTAAGTAATATCTAAAATAAGCAAATTCAGAGACAGAAAGTAGATTACAGGTTTCCAGGGGTTTGGGGAGGCAAGTAATGGGAAGGTATTGTTTAAAGGTACAGAGTTGCTGTTAAAGTTCATGAAAATGTCTTGGTAATGGGTAGTATGGATGATAGCACAATTCTATGAATGTAAATAATACCCCTGATGTATAATCATTAAAGTGGTTAAGATGGGAAATTTTTGTGTGTGTGTGTGTGTGTGTATATATATATATAATAAAAAGAAAATATATAAACTACTTTTAAAAATATATCAAATATAATTTTGAGATTTGACACCACTATCAATTTACGTAAAGAATGAGAAAGAGCTAGTTTTTGTGTTGGGATACAGAGAAGAGAGGAAATGACGAATTCATGAGTTTAATATCCAGGAAGAACTCAGGAAAAGATGTTGGACTCAAATTCGAGTTTGCAATTGTCTGCCTATAGATAACGTTATCACATCTGTGAGAAAAGGTGTGATTGCTAAAAAGAACATGGAGCAAGACAAGGTCTGAGAAGATTTCAGAAAGGACCATGTTGAGAGACATTGATTTCACCTCAGTTTTGGTTCAAGATCATATAATATAAATGAAATTGCATTGTATATTTAGAGTTTATTTTAGAATTTAAAACAAATTGTTCTATCACTTTAAGATCCTTATCATAATCTCAGCCAGAGTTGGGAATGTCCAGTTTGTCAAACAAAGTTTAAAACAATGTAGGTGGTCAAGAAATATTTGTCAAATTAATTAAGATAATGTTTATAAAAAGTATTTTTAAAGTCCAGGCAAGTAAGCATGTCATGAGATAGAAGTAGACCTCTACAGAATTAGATGAATTAATAATTATTGAGCTTTTCAGTGTATGTTAACATTTTCTCATACATACATTTAATATTCAACCACCATGAAAAACATATTTTGTGATTTTCCATAGGAAATTGAGAAGTCAAATAACTTGCTTAAGATAACAGGGATTGGGGACCAAGATGGTGGCTTAGCAATGTGCGCGTTTTAGTTCATCCTCCAGAACAACTACTAAACAACCAGAAACAGTACAGAACAGCTCCTGGAGCCACGTCAGTGACCGGACACACAGCATACCCCAGTCTGGAACAGCTGGACCGATTGCGAGCCTCCCCAGAACTGTGAGTTCCCCAAGACGTGGCGGCCGGTGCCCCTCCCCCACAGGCTGCTTCCCAGAGGGGAAAGGAAAGAGACTTTAACAGAGCAGGGACTGAGCCCAACCAAACACCAATTGTGGCATTAATTAACAAATTCTGACTACAAAAAATAGGCCCCCACTCAGGTGAACCTGGTCAAAGTGGAGGTCGCCCATTGGGCTAACAGAAAAAGAAAAAAAAGAAACAGAGGTTTTTGTGGCTGTGTTTCTACAAAGGCTTGACTGCCTCTGGGTTGAGCGGCAGAACTTCTCAGGCTGCAACTGCCCCAGGCATAGGCAGAAACAAGCTCGTTTCAGGGCTTGTCTTGAGCCTGTGCCTTCTCTAGGGGAGGGGTGAAACCCAACTCAGGTGGAATCCCACCCTCAAGGAATTCAGACACCAGTGCTTGGTAATTTGAAGCCATTAAAACCAGCCTACAGCCTCTCCTCCCTCTCCACCACGCCCCCAGCAGGGAGAGTCTGCCAAAGTTAAAGGTACCACATCATCATATGCTGCTGGGACCCGCAGCCAGACAAGCACCACATACTGGGCAGGATAAGAAAAACAGAGTCCAGGGACTTCACAGGAAAGTCTTTCAACCTGCTGGGTCTCACCCAGGGAAAACCGACGCAGGTGACTCCTTCCCCCTGATAGAAGGCCAGTTTGATCCAGGAAAACCCGGCTGGGGTCAATAATACCTAGGTAGAACCTCCTAAGGGTGGGGGTGGG
>PVIY010052382.1:0-15206 GCA_004026745.1 Myrmecophaga tridactyla
CTCACTTGAGAGAGAAACCCTGAACTTCATCGGCCTTCTTGAACCAAGGTATCTTTCCCCAGATGCCTTTGATTGGACATTTCTATAGACTTGTTTTAATTGGGACATTTTCTCGGCCTTAGAACTGTAAACTAGCAACTCATTAAATTCCCCTTGTTAAAAGCCATTCTGTTTCTGGTATATTGCATTCCGGCAGCTAGCAAACTAGAACACCCCTTAATCCAGATTGGGGATGCGGGAATAGAGTGGGGAAGGGGATGGAGATGAATTTGATTGTGAGCCTTCTAAGTTTAAGCAAGTTCTTGTAGTATACTGTTCTGGCTATGTTGGGTAGGAATCTGCTTCAATGGACAAGAGTCCAGAAGAGAGGCTTGGAAATTATCCCCCAAGAAGAGGAGGGACCCTTCCCAGATGTGCCTCTCAACATTGACCAACAGGTGAATGGCAGCTGCAGATAGTTAGTTATGTCATGATTCTGCCCTGTAAAATGTTGAGTGTGGACAGATCATAGGGTGAGATGCAAAGTAGGGTACAACTCAGCTGTGAGTTGTAAGTCAGAGTTGGCTCTGGTCACTCTAGTCAGAGTGAAACCAGAGCAGCAGGAAGAGTCAGAGTTTGTTCAGACCATGAGCAAAATGTTATGTTAAGAGGAAGGATTTCCACCTACAGGGACTTGCAAAAGGTAAATTGAGCTGGGCTAGTCCCGAGGAGAACCACTGTCCAACTATCACCCAAGACAACAGATGAAAAGCTTGGAGCCTTCCAGATCTCTTGTCTGGATCAGAAATTGAGACAGGCGGGTCTGCAAGTAACAAAGATGCAAATAAATCTCCACAGAGGAGATGTGAGTGTTTCCGGAGATGTCCCTTAGGACCACTCTTGGACAGGCCAGAATCCAAGGGCTTAAAAGGAGGTGGTGGCCTGTTGGTTGAGTCAGCATTAATACCGATGAAATACAGCTTCAGCAGGCACCCAGTTGATCTTTCTTCTTGAAAGCTCTTGCAAAACCATAAAATTAATGGAAAAGCATTTAAAAACAGCTCAGTAATTCTCAGAGCTTAATTTCAGCCTGTGGCTATGGCAGCGACTACCAGGCAGTGACAGTTTTCCCAAAGCAGGAAACATTTCAATGTGTTGCTCCGTCTGTGGCCTTTGGTCTGTCTCTCGGTTGATATATTTTGTAGGCCTTCTTCACAGGGGTTACTTAATTTGTTTTGTTGCAGATTAAGTGTCTTTCCCCAGGGAGTCTGCCCTCTGGCTTTGGCAGACGCGGCATTTCCAGCTGAGAGAGGAGTTGTGTTTGGGCCAACTTCAGGGGGAGCTTGAATCTGCTAGTCCCCACATTTCATAACAAGCAAGAGCTTCTTGGGGCTTAACCTCGGGGTGGCAGTGGCAATAAATTCTTTCTCTGGATCCCTGTCTCTACTTTATTAGTCCTCTTTCTCAGTAGTTTGGCTCTTCTCTTTCTGCATCTGCCTTGGTGTTATCTTTGTCCTGTCTCTCTCTTTCACTTTGAATGTCTGTTTCTGTCTCTCAATTTTGTCTGTCTGTCTCTCCATGTCTTTCTATATCCCTCTCCCTTTGTCTCTAAGCCCTGAAGACATGCCAGCCTATGTCCAAGGGCCAGGGTTTTTTGTTGTTTTCAGCTGTTTGGCAGGGATTTGGGAAATCCTAGAGCCCCTCTTAGAGAGTCCTAACACCTGCGTTACCATGTTAGAAGCCCCGCAGAAAATAAAACTTTTTGTTCCGTGATTAACACTGCGCTTTCCACCTTACTTGTTTGACCACAGAACTTTTTTTTTTCCTTTCCCAAAATGCCTGCTAACATCCTATGGCATCATCCAAACAGAATTTGCTGTTTGGAATCCTGCTCTATGCCTTGGCCCTGCCCTCTATTTCCATCTTTCCACTTCTTCTTTTCCTTTTGGCATTTCTGTGTCTCTAGCTTCTTTTTTCTTGTGCCTCTCTGTCTCTCCTCTCCATCTCTCCATCTCTGTCTGTCTGTCTCTTAGTGTGTGGCTCAATCTCTGGGTCCCTTTCTCTCCCTGTAGCTCTATGTCAGTTTTTCTCAATTCTCCCCCTGTATATCTTTGACTTTCTAGTTTCATTTCTCTCTTTCTCTGTGTGTGTGGTGTCTCTCTCTTGCTTGCTGTTATTGCTCTCTCTCTCTCTCTCTCTCTCTCTTTCTCTCTCTCAGTCCTGGGACTGGCCGGATGCCCAGGGTGGGGTGCAGATTCCTCGGACATCAGAGCTTCAGCCCCCTCAGCTCTCTGGGCTTTTCTAAGCACCTAGGGGTGCTGAGAGCATGAGTTGCTGAGCTATGTGGGTCAGAGTGGGAGAGCGAGGCGGGAGCGGAGGGGACTTTTGTGTCGGAAGAGTGGACGTGCCAGGGGATGGCAGTGCCGCAGCCACTGAGCGTTCTTCCAAGTCCCGGGGGCGGTGCAGCGGGGAGGCTGGGCCAGCCTTGCGGCAGGACCCGGGGAAGTGCCTGGGCCCCGCTGAGCTCCAGGACACAACCAGGAATCTGCTTGCCAGGCCCAGGATTATGAGGAATATATATAAAAGGGGAGAGGAATGGAAAAGGCCTTCAGAAGCTCGCTTTCTTCCTTCTCTCACTTACCTGCCCTATAACCCCTCCCCTCCCCTTCTGCCCAAGGCCTTCCTCCCTCTACCTGGGTCTATTGAGCAAGATGCTAGCCCACGTCCACCCTCCCAGCTGTCCTCCTTTAAGACCTGGCACTTGTCCTTCAACATCCCCAAGAACTTGAACGCACCTGCTGCAGCAACGCTGTGAGACAGAGCCCTGTTTCCATTTCACAGAGGAGAAAACTGAGGCACAGGGAGAGGCAGAGTGACTTGCCTAACATTGCACAGTAAATAAATGAGGCTCAAGTGAGCAACACCACACCCCCCTTTCCACCACCCCATAGTACTCATGAACTCCTAGGAGCCCCTGAGCAGACGCAGCGGCCTGAAGGCTGAGCTGCCATTCCCAAGCCCTCCTCCTGGCTTCCTCCTACTGAGTCTCTGGCCTGGACGGCTCCTCCGCCAACTCCTGAGGCCCTTGGGCCTCGCTGTTTCGCCTGGGGTAGCTCTTCTGACCCCAGCCCTATGGACCTTTCCTCTTTTTCTCCAACCTTGGCTTGATTACAGCAGGAGCAGCTAGAGGGAAGGAGCTGGCTCTTATACAAATCTTTTTTGGATCCTGGAACACTGGCCGTCAGCAACTTTGGCAGCAGGTGAATTTCCAATCCTGTCTTACATAAGGGAAAAGCAAAGTTCAAATTTCCAAACGTACCAGAACCCCCATCCCCAACCCCACCCCAGCTGTGACCTCCCGTTGGAAAGGGGCAGGATGAAGACAAGGGGTGGAAGAGGTCGGGACAGGTGTGGGGAGCCAGTTGAATAATAACAGCTCACATGGGTGAGGCACCCACAATGAGCTGGCATGATGCCCAGAGTGCCAACCACCTCATCTCATTCCGTCTCATGGTAGCCCTGAGAGGCAGAGAGTGCTATACCCAATTTACAGATGAGAAAGCTGAGGTTTAGACCCCCAATGCCCAAGGACCCCAAACCAGGAGTGTCTGAATGCAAACCCTGATCTCCTTACCACTGGGCAACCTTCCCACAGGAAGTAGCAGGTGTTTCATCCCTGGGGGTATTTAAGTAGTGGCTCAGTGACCATTTGTTGGGGTGTTGTATAAATGGTAAAAAAAAAAAAAAAATCTCACATAAGTGTTGGACCAAATGACTTATTGGTCTCAAGGACCTGATGATTTTGACCCTCCTCCAGGCCTCTTCTGAGCACATTGGCTGTAGATAACCTGGGGCTCCAGCAAGGATCAGGAAGATGTTCACCTGAGAAAAAGAATGAAGTGATTAGAACGTGGCATTGGAGCATCGTCAGATGGAAGAACTGGGGAAAGCCTCAATGCCCATCAGGAAGAGTCTAGATAAAGAAACTATAGATCAGCTACCTGGTGGGATACTATGCAGCAACTCAAAAGGCCAAATTAGCTCTCTGAGACTGATATGGAGAGAAGTCCACAATATATTGTTTTGTGATAAAAGCAAGTTGCAAAATATGATGTACCATGTGACTCCATTTCTGTTGAAGTCTTGTATTTCCATGTATAGTCATAAATGTGTGGCTTTAATTTTCTAAGCTGCTTAAAGAAGATGCCATAAAATGCACTGGTTTTCAGTGTGGGAATTTATTAGTTTACAAGCTTCCAGCTTTGAAGCAATGAAAATGTCCAAATCTAGGCATCATCAAAAAAGATGCTTTCTTACTGAAGACTGGCTGCTGGCTATCCTGGACTCCTTCACCATGGCAAGGCACAGGGAGGTGTCTGCTGGTCTCTCTCTTCTCTTCCAGGTTTTCTTGTTTTCAGATCCTGGCTTTCCTCTCTCCTTGTCTGAATTTCATTTTCTTATAAAGGCCACCAGTGAGAGGATTAAGACCCACCCTGGGCCACACCTTAACTGTAGTAGCCTCATTAAAAAGTCCCACTTAGAACTACAGGAATGGATTAGCATAAGAACATGATGTTCTGGGGTACGTACAGTTTCAACCCACCACATGTGTATCAATGCATATCAAAATGTCCAAAGGGGGCAGCCCTAACTGATAATGGGATTCCCTCCAGGGGAATGAATAGAATGAAGGGGGCATGGGTCATGGATGGGGGCGGAACAAGATGGATTTTTGACTTTTCAATGTTGTTGAAATTGCTTACAACAAGAATATAATCATGTATTTCTTGAGTAATTAAAAATAAACACATAAGTAAATAAAAAGAAAAGTGCAAAATCTGCCTTGTGGAAAATACATTGAGTGAAGACTTGATTTGATCAATCAGTTGTTGGATGAGTAACTGAGCCAACAAACATTAAAGAACATGTTTTATCTTAATGGGCCCTGTGCTGGAGGCTGGAGTTGCAGAAAGGAGAAATGGAGACCCTGCCCCCAAGGGGCTTACAATCTAAAGAAATTAGATTGCCAATGGCAAACCCAGAATGACAATCTAGGGTGAGGAAGTGCCTCCTAGGAGGTGTGGCAGCCCAGGGAATTAGGCAATTTTGCTACAACTCAGCAAATGAAATAAGGCTTTATCACTTCCTGAGATGTGAAATGACAGTGGGGAAGGTGTGGTTCCCTCAAAACATACTTGGAGTCCTGTTATCAGAAAAAAAGTAAGGGCGGAGGCAGGTGGTGGACCACTCCTGCTGATGCTAGATGAACCGGTTTCCAGTAGACAGAACCAAGACAAAGGGATAACATCAGGAGGAGGTTCTGGCACTGCCTACACAAGACTTTACTAACAACCAGAACTTCCAAAGCCTGGTGGAACTACCTTGACTGGTAGTGAGCGCCCTGTCATTGTAGCATGCAAGCAGGTGCTAAGCGGCCACCTGTCAGTGATACCGTGGAAGGAATGAACCACTCTGCCTATACTCTCTCCCTAGGTGACCTCATCTGGTCCCAGTCATTAAACACTGTATATGTTCAAAACTCCCCTTTAATTCTAGCCCAGACCACTCCCTTTAGCTCCAAGACCTGGTCAGTTTTTTTCTCCATTGAATGCTCAATAAGTAGAACGTGCCTGGTGCATAGTAGGTGTTCAGTAAATATTTTTGAACAATTGGATGAACCTCAGCCCTCCCACTAGCTTCTATTCTCCCCTGGCTTGGTGCAATCACCACTTTGGGCGAGTGACTTTCCTCCTGAGAGCCATGGCCCCAGGTCCTCCCGGGGTGTAGGTCAGACATTCTGTGCTGTCTTCTCCTTGTCCAGCCCCCTGTCATAGTGTGTGCCCTGCTTGCTGCATGCCTGGCTCCCCCTGAGACTGTGAGTTCCTGGAAGCAGGGATTGTATCTGATTCATCACCATGTGCCCAGTGCCCAGCCCACTGGAGCAGATCAGGTGCTCAGAACCTTTTTAATACATCCAAATGTAGATTCCCTAAATCTGAACTTTGCCCAGGTGGGCTGGAGCTGGCTGCCTCTCCTTGTGCCTTCTGCCTGTAGAACATGTATGAAATTAATGAACTAGCTTTTCCAGTGCTAGGAAATCTATTTCACTTTAATGAAATCCAATTAGTGCCTTCACTGTGGAGCCCTGGGTCCTTTCAGACTAGAAGATGCTGAATGAGGGGACACTTCTTCCTGTAATACAGATGTGTCTTCCCCACCTCCATCTCCCTTCCAGGAAAGGCACTGCCAACAACCATTTTTCAGCTCCTTTTTTCTCCAAATGCACATCTGTTTCCAGCATTGCCCTCGTTCAGGATTCTTCAAGTGAGACATAATACTCTGCAGAGTAATGTGGGGAAAGAATTCTTTCACTTATGCATCTATTCACACACTTTTTACTTCTTCCACTTACTCATTCCCCTATCCACCCAATATCTCCCCACTCATCCTCTCTTCTAACACTTATTCATTTTATCCACCTATTTTTCCAATAACACATCCACCCAACCATCCATCCACCCATTCATCTATCTACCCATTCATCCATCCACCCATTCATCTATCTACCCATTCATCCATCCACCCATTCATCCATCCACCCATCCATTCACCTAACAGTCCATCCATTTATCCGTTTACCCATCCATCTATTCACCCATCTCTTTACCTACCCACCCATCTGTCATCCATGCAAATATACTCCCAGTAAATATTTCCTTGATTATCTATCTTCTTTATGCCAAGTCCTTTGCCAGGCATAAGTACACAGAGATGAATAAGATGCAATTACTCTCTGGGAGAAGCTTCCATTCTAGCAATGAAAATGGGCACCCGGTATTATGATTAAGAGCATGAGTTCTTGAATTAGAAAAACCTGGGATAATATACCAGCTCCACCACTTAGCAGCTTGAGAACATGGACAGATGACTTAACTTCTCTGTGCCTCAGTTTTCCCATCTGCAAAATGGGGTGGATAATAGTACACACCTCAAGAATATTTGTTGTGACAATTAAATGAGATAATTCATGTGAAGTGCTTAGCCCAAATCCTGGTATATATTCCATGCTCAACAAATGATGAGCATTATTATTTATAGCATGTTTGCCATAATCATTATTATTCATTCCCTCACATATTAATTATGGATTTGTTTGATTTGCATTAAATAATTAATTTACACATCCAGGGAGTATTTACTGAGTATCTACTGCATATCCTGCTCTAGATATGCAGGCTGTTCCCTTCAGCAGTTTAGAATCTTATTGTGCAGACAAGACATATGCGTTTGAAATAGCTCAATGAAAATAATAATCATAGTACAGTTTTAATAATAATAGCTCATATTTATTGACAGTCTCCATGTGCCATGTTATTATTCCACCCATTCTAAATATATGAACTCCTCTCACACTTATTACAACTCTGAGATAGATTCTAGCATTTTTCACATTTTAGATAAGAAAATAAGAACCACGAGAGGGTAAGTATCTTACCCAATGTCACAGTTAATAAGCGAAGGAGCTGGGATTTGAACCCTGACGTTATGTGAATTCAACAAACGGGACCTCTGCCAGAATGCGCTCAGGAGACTGCAGGGGGAGAGCTCCTGTAGTCAATCTACTTGGAGAAGGTGACCTGGTGACGGAGGGCAAGTAATAACTCCCTAGTGGAGAGTAGCGTTTCAACACCATCCTTCCCCAGATGAGGTCCGGAGACTGGCTGTCGCAGATTCAGCTTTCCTGAGTCTCGGCCAGACCCACTAAATCAAATCCACGGGGGTTGGGGGTGGGGAGTGGGATCCAGGAACCTGCATTTTGAGCACACACCCTCACTAAAGCACCGCTGTTCTAATAGCGAAAGCAGAGTCTAGTCTCCAGCTTCGCTACCTGCTCCCTGGACGATGTCAGATACGTCATTCAGCCCTTCTTGGACTCAGTGTCCCCCTCTAGAAAGTGGGGATAATAATATCTGCCTCCTGGCCCTGTTAAAATCAAATAAGCTAATTTGTAAATGTGTGTGTAAAGAGGTTGGCCCATGGTTAGAGTGATCACGAAGCCCAGGGCAAAGGCTGGGAGGAGGGAGAGGAGCATCATGCTTGGCTGCGAGCTGCCTGCCCTCAGTCAGGTGGAGAGAATATGCCCGAGGGTGGCAGAGACTGAGGACCCATTGGAAGACTTGCGTTGGATGCACCAGTTCATTCTGGGCTTCTGGGCCTTCAAAGTGTTGGTTGAGACTCATGCAGAGGCCTTTCTCCCCCAGGAGACCTTCCCGCAGGCTCAGTTCTTGGGAGTGTTATACCAGGACCACCCGCTGGGGGGATGCAGACTGTGTTTGGGATCCGGATGAAGCCAGGCGCTTCCCTTGAGCCACGTGTCTTCCGTGGCTGGTCCTGAGGGGTCAGCCCACCATGCTTGCTCCTAGGAGTGCTTTCCTAACCTACTGTCCAGTCGTTCTGCCTCGGTAAATAGCATACATTGTGTTTTAGGATGTAGCCCCTGCTTCTGCCAGGTGAGTGACGAGGTCGCCCCGGCAGGACGGCTCTTTCTCGGGTGGGCATGACCGGGGGTCACCGTTACAGCTGATGGGTGAAAATTCATCCGTCAGTGTGCCTGTCACTCTGACTGTCACAGTGAAGGAACAGCTTACAGATCTGCTGACTGCTCCTGGTGGCTCATTTGTCATTTTTTGTCTAAGACTGTGTGTCTGCCTTTGAAGGGGTGTCTGGCCGAGCAAGGGCATATCATGACAGCAGGGTTTGGAGCAGGAAAGCAGAGCTAGTACAAGTGGGACCAGAATAAGTACCGAGGCGCAGGAGGGGAGGCTCACGTGGGCCTAAGGAGGTCCCCTGCTGCAACACTCCCTGAGCCCTGGACTGAAGCCCCAGCCAGGTGGGGCAGCCAGAGGCCCAGTGGGGGCTAGGAGAGTGCACAAGTGTGGATGCCAGAGTGAGACCACACAGCGGGGGCTCAGGAGGGGTCTGAGAAGTCCCACTTCCTAGGACCCTCACGGCCTTTGGGGCATCATGTCACCTCTGACCCCTGAAGAGTGCCTCCACTTGGCAATATCTAAAAGAAGGGATTCTGGAAATCATTGGTCCCAGCCTTAGGTAACAGGCAATCCAGCACAGAGCTGAAGAGACATTTCACTCATTCATTCATCCATGAAATGTTCACTGAGCACCTACTGTGTGCCAGGTTCTATGCTGGGTGTTGGAGACACAAAGGTGACTCTGATCTTTTCCCTTCAAGGCTCCTGGGAGTGAGGCGACAAGTAAACCAATGCCTTATCATTTGTGACAGAGTGCTCCTGGGAGCACTTTCCCTGAGGAGGTGCCATGTGAAAGAGGATCGGGAGCACACAGGGCTGGACAGTGAAGGAGGGCATCCCAGGTGGAGCCACCGTGTCATCGGGGATGGGACATCTTGTGGGCCAGCTCTTGTGGGTAGGAGGAGGGGAGCTGGGAGGCTGGGGGTGGGGCTCGAGAGGAAAGAGGTCTGGGCTGGGAGTGGCTGCATTCACCCCACACACCCACTGCCCCTGACCTGCTCACTCCCAGCAGTCTCTTCCTTTCAAATGAGAACTCCCCAGCTCAGGATGAGAGTGACCCTCTAAGAGCAGATGGCCGGATGAGTAATTCAGCCTTGGGGGGTTGAATTATGCAGAAGGACCCGCTCCTTTCCCATCACGACTATATTTAGAGCTGGCCACTTGTCCCCCATCTGAGTCTGCCTGCCCTTGCCTGGCTTATGAGGCTGCCTGGGGCGTCCCGAGAGAGTGGGCCTTGGCTTTCCTCACCTTGGGCCCCAGCACCTTGCCCTGTGGTGAGCAGATGCTCAGAAATGCTGACAAACAACCACAAAGCAGCATCGTTGACCATCTTCACTCACCTGGGAGCCGGCATCAGCGGGTGTGGGGGGAGGGTGTTGTTGTTATATGAATCTATTTGTGTTCAGCTAGCTTTCTTAAAGATTTCTGCATCTCAGTCCCCTCTTTTTGTATAATGTCTACAGAACAGTTTTAAGACTTATTATCTTCTTTCATCACCTGACAACAGGTAAGGCAGGGCAGGGTGATGCTCCCAAGCTGCGAGGGACACAGTCTAGAAAGACAATGTCCCTGGCCTGAGAGCATGTGGGCAGGACTCCCTGGGCAGGAAGCCAGGCTGGGCCTGGGCAGGAGGCCATGGTGGGCACTCAGAGGGCAGGGACCTGGGAGGCACAGGGCGGCTGGATGGGGCTGTATTCCAATGCAGGACGTACGTGACTTCCTGGCCCTTTGACTGCAGAGAGGGTGAGGGGAAGGGAGGTGGTGGAATTGACCCTTGGGGTTTGGCTTGAGCCCTTGGAGTGTGGAGGGGCCCTTTGCTGCATGTGTTGGGGGCGGGGGTGGGGAGGGGTTGCTGCTGGAGGAGCAGGTCTAGATGCAGGAGCCGGGGTTTAACTCTGGACATGCTAAATTCGAGATGTGAGACAGTTTGGGGCCTTTCCCCACCCACACTCCTTCACCATCCTCCCAGCCCGCCCTCTGTCACCCCAGGACAAAGTCCAGCCTCCTAGTGTGGCAACAAGGGGATTCCCATGCAGGGTGGGTCTGGGTCTGGGTTTTCTGGGGCTTGAAACGTATGCAGCTTGGGGGAGGTTGGGACAGTCATTTAAGGAAAAGGAATGAAAGTATTAGCAGAAAATTTGCTAGGATTATGCGTATTTATTTAGCTGACATATCACAAGGGAAAGAGGTTCTGGCATGGGACGGGGCTGAAAACTCAAGCTCCTGCTACCCTCTCCCCAGCACTCCCCACCCATGTGTAGTCTTGTACCCCACCATCTGTACCCCCTGGGCTTGTGGTGACATCCCTCTGAGCCTGTACTCACACTGTTCTCTCTGCCTAGAATGCCCTCTCCCCCTTCCTGCCTTGGCAGGCTCCTGCTCACCCTTGAAGATTCAGCCCAGACATTCTCACTCCGGGGCGCCTGCTCTGACCCTCTGACACCCAGGGCTGCCTTCTCCTGGTTGGTGGGGGCAGGACATGGGTGATTTGGGCCTCCGGGGCTCCAGCCAGGGTGGGACCAGTGGGCACAGCTGTCGGTCCCTGCCCAACCTGATAAGGTCCCTCTGAGGGCTTTCTCTCTGAGTTCAAGCCAGCCCTGGGAGACCTGGTACATCCACACCCCTGTCCCCCAAACACAAATGTGTGCCTGAGGGCCAGCCGTGGAGATGTTCCCAGACAGGGTTAGGTTAGTCCTAGGCTTTGAGACTTGTTATGGAGGACGTGAAGTTGGTGGGGGTGGGGGCCATTTACTGACTTGAGGGAGTAGCTGAGAGGTCAACAGGCCTCAAAGAAGCTCACTTAGTAGTAGAAAAGGAAAGACCTGGGTTCAAGCCTTTTTTCTGCTATGCAACCTTGGGTAGGTCACTAAACCTCTCTGAGCTGCCAATTTCTAATCTGTAATATCAGGGTGATGCAGACCATTCTCCTGCGGGGGGAGGAGGGAGCTAGTGGAGATAATAAAGTAAAGACACTTAGTAAATTACAAAAATTTATAATAATTATAAAGCCTAATTGAATAGTTCATGCTTGAAGAGATTTGGCAAAACAAAATTCGATAGACAAAAAGCAAACAAAGGATTCTATTAATTTTTGAAAACTCAGTTTTAAAAGCATTTCCTTCCTTTCTCTTTAGAGAGATTGGAGAGTGGTCCCATGTGAGGAATCACCTGGGGCCCAAACCTGAGTCCCGAGTGCAGGCAGAACAGGGATTATTTATCCCTATTTTACAGATGAGGAAACTGAGGCTCAGAACTCCCATATGACATGCTCCAGTTATGGCGCCTGATGCAGAATCTGAGCCCCTTGCCTGGGCTTTGGGACCATGCGGTGTCCTGTTGGGGTGAATGGCAAGAAGGAGGTGGGTGCAGAGGGTGCATACTTTTGTTCTGAGCTGCTGATGCCTACCATGTGTGCTTAGTGCCAGGACCCATGCCTGGGGCTCAGTATGCCCAGCAGACAGGACCCAACTTTGCCCTTAAGAAGCTCACATTCTAGGGCCGAGAAAGTGAGAGAAGACAGGAAAGAAGAATTTAAGGGACTCAGAACTGGGCGTTCTCAGGTCCACAGAACCAGAGCCTGGATCCTGGAGGGCACTGGTGAGGCAGGCTGGAACAGGGAGAGAGGGGAGTCCTTGAACAAGGACAGTTAATCAAGGCCAGCAGGCTCTATGTCTGGCACAGACACCCTGCCCATGAGCTTTCATCTTTTGTAAAACAGGATTCTTGGCTAAGGATTCTTGTATCAAACAAGGTGTTATCTTTGATATTCTAGGGAGTCACCTCTGGGTTAGGCTCATAGGGAATTGAGTACTTTCCATTGGGAGTGTCTCCCCCTAAAAGCCAGAAGTGAGGTTTGGAGCATAAGCTAAAGCCTTAGCCATCCTAATTAAAATAAACTGAGCTTGTAAGAGCCAGTAGGCCATCTTCTTTTCTTAAAATGAGCACGCAGTCTCCCTTCCTCAATGCTTACTTGCTGTTGGTTCTCCAGTGCTCACCTGCCTGGGGCCAGCCTGGACTGCAGTTTCTCCTCCCTACTGTTGCTCTCTGGTGTGGCCAAAACATTGGTGGGCCTTTCTCATGGGGAAGCTACTAATGCTGAGGTTGCTTTCACTTTTTAAAATCACCGCAAAGGGAGCCTCACTCTGGGCCCTGTCCTATAGTATGTCTAAACCCAGACCCCATGGATTGCCTGCCCAGGAAATTCCTTCTTAAGGGGAGCCCAATTTCTTTGCAACATGTTCTTTTCCTCCAGCGCAGTCATGGCAACACCTGGGGCTGGCAACTAGGGAAATTCCCTCCCTAGAGTTTCCATTCTCTTAGGTAGCAAGTCAGGCAGTAAGTTAAGAGCACAGAAATTCAGGGAGACAAATGAGTAGCTCAGCAGCCTTGGGATGGTCTGGGCCATCCATCTGCTGAGTCTTCGAGAAGCCCCCAGGATGCCTGGGGTTGAGGGCCGGTGCCCTGGGATGCTTGGCACCAGTGGGGAAATCTGCTTTTTCCTTCTCTTTCTTAAAGATGGGTGGAGCTTCCAATACTGTCTGGCCAGAATGTTGCCTAGAGAACAGCTGACATTGGCCCAAAAAATGAAACAGTGACCCTGTTTTATAAGAAGGAAGGAACATGGCAAGAAATTCTTCAAATACAGCTTTTATAGCCCTACATCAGGACAAATCCATAAAGGGATCTTGCAAATCATGTTATGCCCAGGAGGACTCTGATGCTTCTTCCTTATGATATTTCCTTGCAGGAGGAAGCAGATATTTTAGATAATCCTCTTTTAAATAGCACCACACCGAATCCTTGTTCAGTTTCTATGAAAACTAAAATCTAAAACCTCTCTCCTAAATTGTGCTTTCTTTTAGCCCTCAGGGAACAGGAAATGTAAAAGACAAAAGTTTTCCACTTTTTCCTTTTCCAGAAAAAAAAGGGAAATTCCAACAATCCATATAAACTAAAAAAGATGGAGAAGCATAGCCCTCCAATGGGATTCTCAATTACAATACCATGTTCCAGTCTGTAAAAGACAGGGAAAGTAGTCAAAAATTCCCTATGCTAAGTATCTATGGATCTCTATCAAGATAAGGAACTAAGAGGGACCTCGAGCTTGTATTATATCCATGTCTCAACATAAAAACATGTTCATTAAAAGGCATGAAAATGTGCCACCAAGCCAGTTAACTGTAATGAGTTACGGGAGATCACTCGGGAGAAAGAGGAATCCCAGCCCTGGTCCAGGAGGAGTTAGTGGAAGCCCTAAAAAGTCACCAATATAAGCCCAGAGTCCTGGGAAGTCAGATTTTGCTGGGCACCCATTTCACCAGTCAGTCTGCCCCTGACATTTGGAGAAAGCTGCAAAAGCTCTCCATGGGCCCTCAAAATCCCACTAATGACTTATTAGAAACGGCCTCTTCTGTCTTTAACAATCTAAACAATCTAAACAAGGCTGAGGAGGAGCAGAAGGCAGAGAGGTAAGAAAAGACCAGAGAAGAGGCTCAGCTTATTGCAGTCACTGTTAACAGCACCCTGTCCTCTCAAGGTCACCTAAATTGTGGCTCCACACCTCAAGAGCCTTCTTCAACTGTGAGTCAGAGGGCCAGTGGCAAAGAGGATACCAGAAACCTCAAGACAACCCGTAGCCTTGGGACCCACCGGGGCCTTACCACACGTACCATGGGCTTTAGCCCAGGGACTTCACTGTCTTGCAAAGGGGAGTCAGGAGAGCCCCTGGAGCCCTACTTGTAGCAACTGAAGAAGACTGAGGGTATCTGAGGCTGCGTACGGCTCTGCTGACTTCACAACTGACCAACTTAAAGGAGTCCCAGGGGACACTCAATGGGACGGGCAAGAGTATTAATTTCTTAACACTGGAGCCACTTGGTCCTAAACTGCTGGGCCTACCTCCACTCCGACTTGCGTAGTTATGGGAGTTGACAGTAGAGCCAAAAGTAAAACCTTCACTCTCCCTCTCCTTTGTAGAAGGATCTAGGGAGATCTTTTTAACTCTCTGGGGGCTGCCTTAAAGACTATTATACCCAATTAGTGTTTACCTCCTTGCTTGCTCTGAGGCCCCTAAAAGATCAAGGCCTCTTGGCATCCAGGAGAAAATCCCTAAGCAAATAAGCCCACCTAAGTAAAATGAAAGCATCCAACACTAGCCCAGGAATAACCTTAACTGCATTCAAGTTTTCAGTCCTAAATCTTAAAAACTCAATTTTGTATCCCTCTTTACCTAACTCTCAATATCTATTTGCTTTCAAAAGCAAACAAAAATAAAATTCCCACCCTCCTCACTTAAACAGCACTGCCTCAAGGATTTCAAAATAATCCCTATATTGGGAGCCCAGAATAAGAATGAGGGCCTTTAATTCTGTATAGCTTAATGTAATGCCTGGATACATCCCTGAGTATATTAAGCAAATAATCAAAAAGTATTGTCAAAGTCCCCTGAGGGATGAGAGAAAAAATATGAACTATTAAACTTTACTACCATGGAAACCCCTGATACTGTGTCAAACATTAGGGACACCCAAATCAATCGGCCAAGACCGTGATGTTGAGGCTTGCTCTTGGGAAGCTTATGCATGTAGCAGAGAAGCTTCGCCTACCTATAGGTATGCCTAAGAGTTACTTCCAGAGGACCTCTTTTGTTGCTCAGATGTGGCCTCTCTCTCTCTCTCT